>LN890974.1:225813-335097 GCA_900010015.1 Tuber aestivum
TCGGATCGGCTGGCACCCTACTGCTACACCTTCCCCTCCCCCTGGTTATCGCCCACGGCCGGCTGGTCTCCTCCTTCCCTCCATGGTATTGCACTGTCTCCTTGGAGTAAGTCTGGGGGGGGCCCCCTATCTTAGCGCACTTCGTGCGTCGCTTCCCACTTGAATGAGTGGACTCGCCCTTCGGGGCCTACGTGGCTTGCTACTAACTTTTCTTTTGTCTCTTTGGGATTTCTCAGCGGGTTTTCCTGGCCCTTCCTGCTTTCTTCTTAGTTAGGATTCCCTTGTTCGTCCATCTAGCCGGGCTTGGGTTTCTTTTCTTTGAGGCGAGATGTGCGGTTGGCTCCATATCAGAGGGGCTTGGGGGGTTGGCTTTTTCCTGTGGCGAGAGGAGGGATATGGGTTTTTTGTCGTCATAGCTAGCGCTCCATACGCTTTTTGTACCCTAAACAAATAATCAATGAGTCAAACAAAAAACAAAAATCCTTAGCTTTCAGAATCATCAGCGAACGGAGAAGAGATCTTATCAATATATTCGTTATACTTTGATACATACTTTTGTTACAAGCTTTCTTGACCACTCTCCGAGAAACCTTATTGGCCCCAGTTACAATTCGTTCAACTTAGAATTGGCTGCCGCCTCACACTATACCTGCCTTTCTGGGCTTACGCTGCGTGACTGGGTGGATGAGTGGACTTTGGGCTACCGTTTTGTGTGTGGCCCTGGTCTTTTGAAGTGGCCCTACCTTGGCCTTTGGGCCTCTTGGTTCAGGTCCCCCCTGGTTATGGTCTGCTAGAGGTGAGCTGGGCTATCCTCCTGACTTGAAAGCTTGATGCCCATTCAAATTACCTGCATCCTATGTTTCCTCGGTAATTGGCTGGTTGTTGTGGCCTCCACTAGTTATTTGGGCAGTGGGCTCTGTGGGGCCATGGGTTATGTGTGTGGCTATAGTTGGGCTATAGCAGTACTGGCAGACAATGGCTGACCATTATGGTATTAGGTATATATAGTTGCCCTGAGGTCTGAGTTGAGCTTTGGCCTGATGGGGCTTGGTGGCTGAGCGGATATTGCGATATGGTACCTTGCCAGTAGGGCGCTTGGTCTGGCAGACCTGATCTGCACTTGATGCATTAGATGACTTGAAGGATGTCTATTGGTAATGCATTCAGAGCCATGTTGGACTAGGCGGGAGAAATAACACTGGGGATATAGTGCCACCTTTTTTGGTATTGAGTGGTTACTGTTACCCCCTGGGGCCAGGGCTGAAGTCTAGATGGTTGTCAGTTGCTGTTAGAGCATAGTGATAGTTTTGCCCTTGTTACTATTATGCTTGATCCGGTGGGCGGAATGTTGCATGGGGTTCATACTGGGCTAGAGGGTTAGAGGTATCACTGGGTTGGGTTTCTTTGGGTTCTGTATTGTTTTGTTTGTTTGGCTGTTAGGTTGGGAGATGGGTGGTTGGTTGGAGGTAGGATACCATGGGTGGAAGATAGGTCCTACTGACCTTCACGGTCTGTTATCACTCCCGGGCCCCTTTCTATGTACTTTATATTTGTATCAGGGTCCTGGTTTGTGGGGTGTCCTAGTTTGTTGATGGTGTGGTGATGGTTGTACTGGCCCTAGAGGTGTCTTGGGTTGCTTAATACGGTGCAAGGGGCCTGGCTGCCATGTCTGCCTCGACTGATTGCTTAGGGAGAACTGGCTTCATACCATCCCTCTGTCATGGCTCTTTATAGGGACAGTACTGGAATGCTGGCTTGGGTGGCAGATAGGGTTGATGCTGGTAGATTTCCTTTGTTCATATTATACCTTTAGGTGTGGGATGCGAGGCTGGAGCTGTACTACTAGTGGTTGTATTTTATTTTGATTTTGTTTGATTTTGGTTGGGATTTCTGTAACTGGTTGGTTGCTCAGCTTCGGCTACGTGACACACAGTTGGGTACATACCAGAGTGTCTATGGGTAAGGCGGATGGGTACTGGGTTGTTGATAGACTTGTACTTAGCTCTCAGGTTGCTCGCTCATGAGGGTGTTGGCTTGTAGTATTCTTCAACATCACTAACAGGTCAGGAAGATTTGGGTTTGGAGGCCGCGGTATCTTGTATTTAGTTGTATGGTTGTCAGCTTACATTAACCCTTTGCTAAGAGGGACTGGATCATAAGCTATGTTTTGGCACAACCAGTATAAAGAATGAAATTAGATATAATTCAGACACCTGTACCTAGGAATTACACCTCTATTCTACTTCGTATCCTCTTGAACCTATGAACCCTGGTCCTGAACCCCTGAACCTAGAACCTTGTACAATTTACTTTAGTTGTATACTCATACCTAGACCTCACCTCCGAACTCCTGCCTTCTCTGATTGTGGTGTGCCTTGGGCTACCTGACCCTCAGACTGTGTCCATTATACTTACCAGCAATCTTGATTTCCTCCTAATAGAAGACTCAGATAAAGCACTGGCATACGACTTCAATTTTACAAATTTAGAATGAGTGAAGGAAGGAATATTGAAGGTAGATTGGCTACCTAATTCACTAGATTTCAATCCAATAGAGCACATACTATGGGAGCTTATGAAATCTAGAATACAGACTTGGAGAGGACATAAAAGGGTTATGAACCTCAGTACTATGAAAATAGTTTTAAAAGAAGAATAGAATTGTATTATGTTAGAGGAAATTAACTGGGAGATTTCTAAACTTCCCAAAATCATATCTAAACATATAGAAAAGCAAGGGAGGAACAAGTTCTATGCATAGTATTGCATAGTATCCATAGTCATATATAAGAGTATAAACTTGAAGATATTGATAACTTGGAGCACGAACAGGTATCAGAATCTTGGCGCCAGGGTGTCCGGATACTTTATGAATCAGCTAGTAATACTAGAAGGGAGGGGTTTGAGTTGGCAAGTTCGTAATTCCTATACATAGTAGCCAACCCCTCCAACCCAGCCCACTACCTGCTACCTACTGCAGCATCCTTAACCAATAAGTCAATTTATAATACTGATATAGTACCTTGGTTCATGCTACGCCTTCAGCCCTGCAAGTTTCCCGACCAAGGCGAGTATGATGGTATAATCCTCCGCAGCCACACCGAACGGGGTGGGGTAAATTTACGTAATGTGCTACGGCTGCAGGTAGAGAGGGTGTCCTGAATAAAAAGCTGTGTTCAAGAACCATCACTCGTTGCAATGATGACAGTTGGTGTCATTGGAAGCTTACTTGGTTGATTGAATAACAGGCAATCGAAAACTACTTTACTCATATATATGGTGCAGAACCAGTAATCAACTTTGTATACCATATCTCTTAGCTTGCTCCTCCATGTCAATTGTTCCTGGTACGGTATATGGAAGGTGGTTCTAATAGTTCGGGCGGCAGTGGTCAGTTTATGCCCCCAAGTATAGGTGTATCAGATTGCTGGTAGTGTGGAGTGTTGTGGAGGACCTTGTAATAAATATGATCGCACTATATTATGGAATATTGTGTTTATTGTCTATGTAGCATGCCAATAACACTTTTCCTATAGTCTAGCACTGGGGAAGGAGCAAGAAGATCATACAAGTGACTAATGGCTATTATATCTGATATGTATAAGTATATGTAATGGGCAAGGTTTGAGGGTTGGGTAGCCTAAGGCACACCACAATCAGGACAGGCAGGATTCTGGAGACGAGGTCTAGGTGCGGGGGTACAACCGAAGCGAGTTGTACAAGGCTCGGGATTCAGGAGTTCAGGGTTAGGGTTTAGGGGTTCAAGAGGATGTCAGATGATAGAGAATGTAATTCCTAGGTATAGGTGTCCGAATTCAATCATGATTTTTATTTATACTCGGTACCGCCATACATGGCTTATGACCGAGCAATCATTCTATCATACACCCACCATAAGGGCAGGCAGGCCTCCGGCGGACCACAAGTAGACCGAAACTGCCTCAAAAGTCACAGCCTGGGGCCGGGGTCCCCACAATACACCGGCGCGCTCCCCTAGATAACAACTACCATACAAAGCACCAAAGCCTCCAAGTCCCAACTGTCAAATACTCCCATGAGCGAGCCAACACAAAAGCTAAGTACAAGACCCATCACTGACCCTTGCCTCCCTCACCCCAACCGACAAACTGACCACCAACCTAACGGGAACAGAGCAACTGAAGTCCTTGGTCCCATCAAGCGAGCAGAAGGTAGTTACAGCCCGCGACTATCACAAAAATAAAAAATAAATAAAGACATCAAATCCGGTCTCAATACCGTCCCATAAACCCAACAAAGGAAACCCCCACAGTAGAACATACCCACACCACAGAGCCGGCGGCCCACCAGGAGGAAACACCGGGTACGGCACCAACGCCAACCCACATGACCCAGCCAGGTCACCAGCCACCGAGGAGGAGTACCACACTTGCAATAGGTGTGACCGCCAAGCTCCAGTATTCAGCCAGGTTCCCAACCAGGCCAGCACACATCAGCCCCCACCAGGGGAGCCGAGAGCCAATCATGCCACACCACCCCAAATAATCAGGTGGGAGGGGAAAATCTCAAGGTCGGAGCCATCCCCACCCCACATAACGGGTAAGGAGGAGACTCGAAAGATATCGTAAATGCTTATAATCGGACTATGTCGTAGGAAACAGGCAGTTGTAGGAACGATATAAGGAGGACGAGCGACCGAACATGTCGAACCTAGAAGTAAAACCAAGAGCCGAAGCCCTCAGCCAACCGAGGAGAAAGGATGTCAGCACCAGAGAACCCAACACTATCTAGTTTCAAACCTGAGACCCATAGGAACCAGAGACGCAACCCCCGTATACCAACAAAACGAAAGCAAAATCCATGAGGAAACTAGAACATCAGGGAATGCCGCCACCAGTACACGCTAATCGTAACGAAGGTCCAACTGTGAGGAGGCAACTGAAGTCATCAGAGAAGCCAGAGTATATTCCCGTGGGAAGCTCTTAGCAAAAGAAGGTGACCAGGCCCGCGGGTGAGGAAGAAAGGGTGTCCAAAGAAGATTACCAGATTGCATAAAGAAAGTAAAATATAAAGGGGCACACCCCTTTATATATTAAGGAAATCCTCCATGATCACTAATACAAAGGAAAGTTCTTGGCATCATGCGCAGCTGCGATCCTTCCGTCAAGTTCCGCCATCTTCTGTCGCACGGCAACGCATTCCATTCATTTATACAAAGGAAATCCTACTATGTAATCAAGGAAGCTACAACCAACATATACAACCAAAACTCTATGCATATTCCATCTCCATAGCTGGGTGGCTGTGACAGTATAGTATATTGTAAGATACCGGTATAGTGGGTGGTGCACCATCACCTACAGTTACTCATTGAGTGAGAATTCTTGAAAACTCATTACTGGTCTATAGCCCGAAGACTAGCTACAATTTTCAATACTAGAGTAGGTTATATTAAAAGACTTCAATATAAGTTCTGTTCCTGCAAATTAAGTTCTGAGTAATTGGGGTCTACGATGGACACCTTCAAGTTAGCAGTAAACTCGACTTGCTCAGGTAGGCCAATTGATAGCTGTTAAGTGTTAGTTGACTCATGGCACCTCAAGGCCAACAGGTGTTCGAGTTACCACCTATCTGCCCCTATGTTCCTAAATTTCACGACCCTTAAGTATGTGATTTTATCCTTTCATATTCTGAAACTAGCCTTTTTAAGGAGATGTTTTTTTTTTCACTCTCAGGATGCCTGAGACAATGGAATCCATGATCCGAGGGGGTTTGGCAAAGCTTTCCATCCCATAGGGGTACTGTTTTCCTATTTATTTCAAGTGTATGATATACAATATGGATGACAGAATGAGTAGCAACTAAGTTAGCTATGCTCTTTGCTGAGTAGTATAGGTTAACATCTATAATCACAATGGTGAAATCTCATATTGTACTTTTAAGTCATAAGAGGCTAAATGGCTTAACCTAATATGTGCATATAGTATCATATGTTATGAATTTTTAGAAGAGTTTTGCAATTTCTATAATTACTATTATATATATTATGTAGAATTTGGTAGCTTTAACATACTACTTCTTGCAATTTTGGCTACAACATACTAGTCAGGAACCCTACAGTATAGTATCAGAGACATTAGATCCACTGTCGACAGAGTTATCCAGCTGGTCAGGCCACTCTCCTTCCCCTAATACTTTCTGATAATAGTCATCCCATGATAAACTTACTACATATCCCACTAGTGCTACCAATGATACACCCTCAGCCCATCAACAAATTACCTCCCTCCAGTAGTCTGTTGAGGCAAGAGTGGGTTTGTTGGAATTTATTCATCCTCTTCTAAATATAATAAAAAGGAACTAATAAAAAAAATCAAATTAATGGAGTAAACCTACAAACAAATGGGGAAGGAAGGTAAGAAATCTCTTTACTGTAAGTATCAACAAATACTTAAACCTCTTACCTTTTAGATCAGTTTTTCAATCAAGGCTTCTTTAAAGCCAATATGTCTCAGTTGACTCCACAAACTGAAAGTACTCCTCAATCTTCAGCCTTCTGTTTAAGGCTGTTAGATATCTTCTTCAAGTTAACAGTTTTCATGCAAAACTGCTTTCAGATATTTATTCTGCATTCCAATAACATATCTTCTCCAGTAAAGAAAAAAAAAAGGGGGGAACAAATAGACCTTTGGAATGAACAATAACCTCTGCGGGGCTTCTAAGGAGAGAGAAAAAGAATTGTTTTTCTTCTTTTATCTCTTACACTATTGTGTCTCTGAAGATATCCCTCTTCCCTTTTTTTCTTTTCCCACCACTCCTATAAAAAGAAAAATAAAATAAAACACAGTTCTCCTATCTATACTAGAACTGCATTCTGTAAAAATGACTATCATAATTCCCTCTCTCTTTTACTCAAACAAAGAGCCCTGATTTTCTTTTAAAAACCAAGTTACTAAAAAACCTATTTCATACCACAGACTAACCAACCCTCAGGCTCAAGGCCATATATTAGAAATCCCATGCCATATCTACGATGGAGGAATCTTCTCAGAACCCATACCAATACTCCTATATCTACTCCAACCTTTATGTGGTCTCATGAATAGTCCATGGTTAACTACATTTTACATCACCTCCTTAGTATAAATAAGTTAGAACTGACAGGTCTTAAGGTTTGCTACTTGTAGCTTAATATACACCATGTCTAGTACCTTCTAGCATTTTAAATAGACTTCAGAACAGTGTTCTGGGACAAGAAAAACAAAGTAGATATTTTTGATAGCTGCTAACGTCTGACGCCGTGATCTGACACAAGTCCGTGAACTGACACACGGGTTTCACCGGTAGTCCCGCAAGCAATTTTATTTCATTTAGATATAACTTTCCCAACTGATCCCAAAACCATAAACAGAAAAGTTCATAGGTACCACTGGTGCTAAGCATGTCAAACACCAAATAAACCTAAACCTCAAGAGCAGTATTAGTCTCAAATAAGTGCCATCAACAGCTCGAGGGGGAAAGGGGGACATACAAGTAGGAAAATCATTGCAGAAGGAGTTCTGAAGACAATTATGCACGCCTGGAGCCTGAGCGGAATGATATTCCATGGGGAATCCTGATGGGTGAAGATTTCGGGGGAGAAAACAGGCTGTTGGATCGCCGGGTAGGTCTGGTGGTGGTGGTTGGGAGGCTATTCCAATCATCATCACTTAGGGTTTTGACCTCACTCTCTATGGCATCGGACTCCGGATCAATTAGCATAACCATTGGTGTATTGGCTATCACTACTTCCTGGACCCTTGGGGGGTGGGGTATTTGATTGTAAAGGTGCGCGGAGAGGAGATTTTGGCTTGCGTATGATGACTCGGCGGCCTCGGGGAGTAGCAGAAGGCTTTTTTCGCATCTTTGATAAGCCGTGCATCGCGTAAATGCATAAGCTCAGCTCCATCCAGCACTCTAGCTACCGACAGCTGCCGCTTATCGGTTGTATTAAAGAGCTTGGTTATTCCTTGGAGGCGGCGGCTAGACTCTAGATATAACTCTTTCTCCGCAATCTCAGTCTCCAGCTGATGACCAAATTCACGCAATATGTCCACAACCCGATCTCGAAACCCCCTCCTTTCATTGACTCCCAACTCCTCCAAGCTTAATAGACTGATATCTAAGAGCCTTTTCCCTGCAGTAACCCGGTTCCAAATATCCCAAGCACTCCGGGGACATTTCACAACACCTATTGTATCCCGTCGCTTTGCTGTTTGTGAAGCTAATTTGCCGAGTACTCGACATGGATTGAGAGGCCAAATGCCCGTCATTGTAAAGGCTTGCTGGATACTTGAAGGAAGCATGGTATTGTTGCGTGCCTCTGTTAGGAAAGGAATAAATACTGCTTTCTTGATGCCTTCAAGACTTTGCCCGGAGCGAAGATGTTTGTCAACAGCAAGACCATAGAAATGCTGATATGGTGAAAATAAGCCCACATCTAAGGGCTGCAGTAGATGTGTTGAATGGGCAGGTAAGCAAAGCAAGTGAATATCTCTTTCCAGACAATACTGAACAAACTGGAAGGTGATGTGAGAGCCATGACCATCGAAAATGAGAAGACAAGGTTGATTGGGACCAGCAATGACCACTGACTGTGGATCAAATAGGTTATGCAGCCACTTCAAGGCTAACTCATCATCGGTCCAACCTTTGGGTGAGTAGCTAAAGTGGTACTCATGTTCTTTCTCCGTGAGGTTCCGGTACCAACCCAAGTAGTGTCCCTTTCCCTTGTTGATCACAAATGGAGCTAATGCAATACCACTTGCACATACTGTTTCAATAACAGTTACCAGCTCCCGCTTGCCATCATGAGTAACCCTGGGGTTACGTCGTCCTCGCCTGCATAACACCTTGGCCCTTGCTGCCATGCCCATAAGAAACCCCTTCTCATCCATATTGAATATCTGACATGCTTTTAGATCATATCGACGTAGGATTCTTCCTAGCTTGGTAAAGTAGTCCTGAATCAGGTGGGGATCATTGGCATATGAGCGCTGCCGCTCTATTTAGGTGCTTAGCTTGGAGGTAAGAGAGGGGTTCCGGCTTAGAAACTGGTTCATCCAATTTTTTCCAAGGGGAGGCGTTACTCGTCCAATCCGCTGCTGTTCGAAATGTAAAGCCATATCGCGTACCATATCGAGCCGCGGGGGAAATCCATTATCATCTTGTTCCTCACACCATTTCACGATCGCTGACTCTTCTGCCCGGGTGAGGCGCTGTTGGTCCTGATGGGCAATAACTCGGCTAGCATGGGTTCCTGCAATTCGCCGATACAGAGTTCGCTTGTTGACCTCAAACTCTTCCGATGCTTCAGGTACTGATACTGGGTTATTGACTCGTTTGACTGCCTTAATCGCACGTTGTAGGCGTTCTTCATACTCATCTGGCTTCCTGGTGTTAACACGGCCCATCTTGTGTTGTCTTATAGCAGTTTGTTTACAATTTTGCTCCAGAGCGGGGTAATTACTTCCGGACACCCATGTCTCATATTGCGCCAAGATTACGTGACAGATCCCAGTTTTGTGTCACATCACCGTGTCAGACGTTAGCAATAATTCAACAAGGTCTTTCTCTCCATAGTACTTGATTTCGTGACATGTAGCAGTGGTAATTTAAAATAGAAGTAATGTATCCTCAGTACTAAATACAAGACTATTAATTAATTCATTGTTGCAACTATAATAGGGGAGGAAATATTTTCTGATCACAGCCTACCAGTATAGACTTACTTTTACTCAAACTTATTTGGCTAGGTCTTTTATATTTGCAAAATAGTTGAGGGGCATAAATTTAGGCCTATCTGTTTCAAATATAAATGACAGGGTGTGGTTAGAGATAAGAACCCATTATGCTTCAAGTTCAAGGGTTCCCTCCTGTCAGAACCACTCATGGGTATCTATTTTATAAAACCAGCTGACTGTACTTTAGAGTCTGAGTTGACAAAAAAGGTTTTAGTAGAGCTTACTATAGTAATTATCTCACAATTTTTATAGTACTATCTCAAGGATTTGGTAGGCTATCCTTATCAGAGTCATAAAGATTGAGTTTTATAAGTAGAACCTGTTACTACATCAGACTTTATAATTGGGATTCTATAGGAAGACTTATTACTTATATTCTTACCCGTATTGAAATAGCCTCCTATTGCTATAAAGTTATAAACCTCCACATCTATGTGGAAAAAGTAATACTGGACAGTAGCATTATATTTGTTACTGTCTATTGGTGGAATTAAATCCAAGTATATCCTAGCCACAGAGCTGAGAAATGTAAAGGTTGTAAACAGCCTTTCAACCCAATCCTGGCTAGGAGGCATTATATCCATTATACTATTACGATACACCATACTCAACATATATATTTCTTAATAGAAAGGAGAAATTAAATACCTGAAGGCAGCTAAAATTTCACTCTATTTCCAGTTCTTCATGTAGTAGAAATCAACCTTTCTATCTTTGTACTACTGTCTTGAATCCTTGACCTTTGCTGAAGAGGCTGTCAATACAACAAATCAGCTGCCAGTGTATTTTCTCATATTTCAGACTGTATTTTCAAGGACCTTGTCAGTCAGAATCCAAAATTGGCATTTCTTCTCCTCCAGAAAGTGGAATAGAAAATCAGCATTGAGTTTCTCACCCTTTCTATCTTTATTAAATACATAACAGTATTTGTCATTTGTATAATAGATGGTTGGTTGGCATAGGAAAAGCCTTCATACCAGGAGGTACCAAAGAAAAAAAAGGTTTTCCTTCCTATCAGTTAGAGGAGTGGCTAGAAAAGAGCTTACAATGTAAAGGTTACATACCTGACCCGGGTTGGCCACTTACTACATAATCTCACCTCACATCCTTTTTTTGCCTTTTAGTTCTATGCCATTTTTCTTGCTTGGTATTCTGAAGTACAAGTTCAATTCATTCATACTAATCTCTGACCAGGAGCTCAGTATCCTCAGAGGGTAATTCTGCCTCAACCTCTATCTTCTTAAATACCTGATCCTCTGTATACCCCAATGGCAAAGGGAGAAAATGCTTGGTTGTATATTGCAGTAGGTCTATCTTGTATCCTATCTGTATACCATTTTGTAGCTGGAGAACTTGGACTGTGAAATACTGGACAATTGGTGACTGTTTCCCCCACAGCTCGTGGTAGAGGTCCTGCATGCTGTTGAGGAGAGGGAAGAGACCACGGGAGTTGATCGGAGAAAATTTGTAGCGAAGAAAAGTGTTGAGACAGACGTTATTGATTTCAAAAAGGTTGTCAGTTTGTTAGTCTTTCAACTCTTGGTTTTTTATTTTTAACTCTCCCAAGACAGCTACGGGAGTACCGGTAGGCTCGTGAACTGAGAGGAGTAAAACTAGGAGCCGGAGGGACAAAGTTAGAGCCCGCTACGGGGCCCCGAAAACTGCGGGCCCCTGCCCCCGTTCCCGCCCCGGCGTTTGGCCTGGGGCGGGGCGTATTTTCGCCTCCACCCCCCCCCCCCGGCCCGACTACGGCCCCCCCTGTATGGGGCCCCGCTACTGCTCCCACCAAATTATATGGCTGGGAGCACCATTGGGGTCACCCGGTAGCCCCCGTGTGGGGGGCGGGGCGGGGAGGGGGGAGTTTGGCGGCGCCCCGTGGCCGTAACGGGGCGGGGAGAACTTGCGGAAACCCGCCCCGCCCCGCCCCGTAACGAACACTAGACAAAGTGGGCTGGGGATCGCGTCCAAGAGGGGAAGACCGAAGGGAAAACTGCTATGAGAAATTCCAGTCCTAAAAGTACCAGGAAAAAAGTTAATAAACAGATAATTTAAGTTAACCTGCAAAATAATTCCTATCTTGTGCGAGAACATCTTACCTCGCACCTGTAATCACCTTTTCAGAGTCGATACCGATGGTGGGTGATGGTGAGGAGAGGGAAGGATGAAAGTCGGGTTAAGTTGGCAAACACAGAGGCTTTTTAATCCCAGAAACAGATAGCGCCCAAACAAGTTTTCGGGTTTAGGGTTGTAGAAGTTTCTTGAAGGTTTCCGAGAATCCGATAATGATTGACAACACTGACGTAATCAGGGCCTAATTCCTTCTTTGTCCTGAGAATGAAATAGAGGGATGCCTATAATTCCCGAAAGATTTCCCACCTGCAAAGCGCCTTCCCTAACCGGAAGTTCCATAGATCTAAACTCGACAAAACACGCCAGTAAACCAACCACCGGACCTGTGTCCCTTGTACATCAGATGTCCTATCACGATGGAAGGAAACCTGGGGAGGAGACGCACTGTTACTCGTCAAGCCCGAAGCTATGGATCAAACTCTTCCTTTTATCTTTCCTTACCAGAGTCTTCCGAGTCCTGCATAGTCCTTCATGGACTTTCCTAAGATAGCCGTACTCTTGCACATGGCTACGTAAGTGCCCAAGCACCTAGTACGCACAGAATACCAGTACCGTATATCAGCTTCGCTGGCTCAGCCAATTCCCAATGTGAATCTGGACTGGGATGAGTGCAGTAACAGTAGTATTGGAGTTCATATTCCTCATACATACGTACCTCCTACTACTCCTTCATAATACTAGGGTTCATACTACTGGTGAGGCACACTTCTATAGCCTACTCCCTCCGGAATGGTTATGAGTTTGGCGTTATAGACAACCATTACTTCTTTGCTCTAGTTATGAATACTCGAGTATGCCATACTCTGGTATCATAAGCGGTCACTCGTTGAACATTGGGTAATGGAAATGATAGATTTAGTGCTCTTCCGCTAAACAGACTAGTTTCCTTTCATCTAATTTCTAGCCTGGCGGCTTTCCTCACTACCTTCTTTAATGTTAGACACCATTTGACTTTTCTCATCTCGTCTCAAAACTGCGCAAACATACCATATCCGACTAAAAACTGGCCCCTTTTCCTTATTACTTGTCATTCATAGCCCTTCCGAGGCTCTCATCCGTCCTTCCTCGTCCAGAGGCCTTTCAAGATTTTTTTTCCTTACCTCCAAGGCTCTCATGTTACCACCTCGATTCTCCTTTTTGTTTCCATTTGTTTGTTTCTCGGTTTGGGAATATAAACCCCCGCTCCGTTCTGCCAGTAGGAAATGAGGTTTCTTTACCTCCTTCTCGATCTCACAAATTCACAGAACAAAACTTGTTCAATCTAGCAAAGCTTCTGGTTTTCTGTGGATCAGAAGTCCCAGCTACCCGGTGGGTGTTTTAGAGGAGGAAGTTCACGGGATATCTAGCGGGCGTAAAGCTATACTATTGGAATAAGCAACTTCCCTATTCTGTTTCTAAAGGTTCTCTGGATGAGTCGTAGTGAGCAACACCCTGTGCACAAGGGTTTGATAACTTTTTCCAGTGTCCCCAACCATCCGAGGGCCCAGGGGGACTGTCAAGAACCCTCGACAAGACGGGACGGCCATGTGCAGTCCGTACCAGGCGGTGAAAGTAGAGGACGGCGGGCCCCACGGGGTGAAACATGGTTGGCAAGGGGGACCGTGGGGGACCTCCCGGGACGGCGGGGCACTACCATAGACGGCAGAGGACTACCAGGGACCGTTAGGGACTACCGGGGACTATCGAGGGCGGTGGGGTATGTGGGGGGATGCGGGGGGCTGCGGAAGGCTGCGGGGGGCTATCGTTTTTTCCGTAAGATATTAGGCAGTAGGAGCGTAGTCCCCTGTAACCCGCCCAGTCCTACCAATCCCGGTCGTAACCTGTCCTAGAACTGCCAGAAAGGCGGACTACCGGTTATAGTCCGTCCCGTCCTATCCCAAAGACGGACGGACTGGACGGTT
Source organism: Tuber aestivum (assembly GCA_900010015.1). Classification (NCBI taxonomy): domain Eukaryota; kingdom Fungi; phylum Ascomycota; class Pezizomycetes; order Pezizales; family Tuberaceae; genus Tuber; species Tuber aestivum. The sequence continues at coordinate 239,606 of LN890974.1, forward strand.
GGGAACACTGATTTTTTCCCACGATCTCAACTGTAAGGATGGGGTATCATGGCAGGGCCTCTTGGTCCTATTAGGTTATCTAGTGCCACACAAAGTACCTGGGACTGGATGGGCTGGGTGCTTTGGAGAATACCACGGGGGGAAGCGCTCCGGTCTGCGGGTGAAGGGCCACCTGTACACCAGAATCTTCCTATATGCATCAGGGGTCACGCACCTGGGCCTATGAAATGAAGTCCATTCCTTTTGGGTACTTGTCCTTGCTAGCCGGGCGGGAATCTTTGCCAGGATGTTCCCGGGGGGTGTGAATCCGGGGGGGGGGGGCGGTGAGAAACTCCTTTACTGCTTTTCTTGTATGTGTAGGGTACCAGTACCGCAGACCGCCATCGCCCCCCGCTGGCAAGCATCGGACTTATGATACACTCTGTGATTCCCGGGGGTGATGATTTTGTGAGGTTTTTTGGTTAAGCATAACAGGCAGGGTGGCAACAATATAGTTGGTCTATCCAAAATGAGATACTACATAAGTGATGCGAAAACTAATTAATGGGGCACGGCCGTATTTTAACTGTCTAAAGTGCATAACAACTTTGTGAATTGTGCTCAGGCCTCTACAGGGTCTCTTTAGCCTCGGTATCATAGCTTCGTTTCTTCATTAGCAGTCACTCATCTTTCCTTTCTTGTTTGACTTGGCTGCTGCTGCTGCGACTCAACCTAATTTCAAGTCCCTTTCCCCACTGCTGACAAAATTGACCCCAAAACTATCGTGATCACCCACCCCGCCAGAAACTTATACCCGCAGTCCTCGAGGATCTTCACCTTATGCCGAGTACTGCTGGGTGATGTATGGGGTACTTCGGGGGGCTCCACTATTGGCTCTGCTGGAGACTATGCTTGAGCGGAACGGAAAGAAGGAAGGATCGTTGACACCTGGATATAGGCCTGGAGGTGGTTCCTTTCCTCCCGATACGTTAACCTTCCGCAAATTGACCACCTACAACTTCCCCGTTGGATGAGATAGTACGAGTAGATCAAGGCAAAGGAAGTACATACCTTGTGACTTAGTATGACACTAGTGCCCGCACCGAGCCCGCAATCATATAGGCTAATGCCCCCAAACCTACGGAGTGGTCTGCCTTTTTTTCTGTGTGAAATCTAGGCCCTGTTGGCACGCCACCAGATAAGAAAATGGCATTTTTCCTGAATGGTTTTGGCAACACCGCCTCCACTTTTTAATGCATAGAGATGAAATAAAAACTTAAAGGTGATAGCTAGATTCGTAAATCGTAAATCGTGTTATTTTTCCCCCCTTCTGACTTGCGATAGCCTCCTGTGGTGTGATCAATGTTATCTAGCATGTGGACCCCGAGGGTTTTCCAATGTGTTTGCCTACGGTAGTGATTTGCGTTGAAAAATGGCACAAGACACCATAAAAAAAATGATACCCCATATAGAAAAATGCCATCCCCATGTGTATACCAAACACCCCTCCATTTAGTTACATTTTTGCGGAGAAAGAAAAGTGATAAAGGTGAGAAAAATGTCATTCTTCCGGCGTGCCAAACAGGCCCCCAATCAGCTAGACTTAGCCTAGACAAATGCTAATAGTCAAAGTCTCAAAAGGCAAATAAGTATTCTGTTAGTAGGTAGACATGTATATCTTTAGTCTGTTAGCAGTAAAATGCTAATTGCGCTGAGTGCCATTCCAATCCGAGTGTTGAGCTTCACTCTGCCCGCTGGATTATCCATATTATTGCGAGTTAATATCATACGATATCCACTTCTCCACTATGCATACGGAATCCAAAGTCAAGAAAGAAAGTAGAGGGGATGATAAAAAACAAAAATAAAAGGAGCCTAGATAGCCAGTTGGCCCCGAGGAGCCAGGCCTGTGACGGCCCAGCCCGACCCACATAAGGCGTTGTATGATACCGGTATGCAACGGTAGCGGGAAAGCGCGAACTGTCCGTGTGAGATCGGTGTGGCAAAAGGTTTTGAATATTTAAATGCTAACGGATGCGCACGCCATCCATCCTCTGGGTATCATACCGGTATCGGTGGAGAAGGCTTGAGAGCCGTTAAAAGCCGTCACCAGGCTACCTCTAGCATCGCAATTCCTGATACCACTCGGGTTATCCAAGATCTAGAGCTGATGCTTAGCAAGTAGGATATCGGTAGAGGAAAACAGCTCGTAGGCTGGCGCCCAGGAGCGAAAGTGCCCATGTGAAATGGTTTAAGTGATTCATCGTCCGAGCACTGGCACTCCTGTAATCCCAAAGTTGTGTAGGTTTTGGGAGATTGGGGATAGTGCCCAAGCAGATTCTAGGATTCAACCATGAGCGCTAATTAAAATATCCCGGCGTTTTTCGAGTAAAATGTTGTGACCTCCTACCCCTAACCCCCTAGCCTAGCCCATCCACCAATAAATGGCAACCACTTGTAGTAGGGCGAAAAAAAACTAAAAAACTTTCCCATCCTGAAATCCCCTGTTCGATGCATCCTAGAACCCTGTCCTCGATTGCCTGCCGATCGATTGAGCATACCAGATCAACGCAGAGATGGACAAGATTGAAACAACGTACTGTACCTGAGGGCATGCTGAAAAATGAAAAGTTTTGTGGGGATCGACGAAAAGTGATGGGTCATGGGTGATGGGGGCTTGCTTCCGGGGTATCATTTGGGCACGTTGGACAATCGGTGGGTTCTTTTGATGGATCAGCGAGGGATGCTTGAGTCGGGCGCTTGTACCGGTGCAGTAGAGGCGTTGCGGGGCAAGCCGTGATACCGGTATGATACGAACACGGTGCTTCGGTTGATGGGTCCATCATCGCGATGACAATCTCTCGCTCTCGGATGGGGTACTGTGTAGTGCCAATAGACGACACCACAAAACGCTGTTGCTGTAGGGCCCCTTGTGCCGGTGTGGGAAAGCTCGGAAGGGGATTCACTTTGCCCACTAACTCGACCCGGCCGTGGGCCAACTCTTGGTGAGATAGCCCGACGGTGGGTGTTCAGCCACCAGCTGTCAGGATGAAACCCGTCAAGACTCTGCAGCTGGATGCTTATCGCGCGGTCAAAGCTCCATGGCGTTCACTGATACTGTACGAGTAAGAGTAGAATACCGGTGTTAGAAACGGGCTGCTGGCACCCCATTCCGAACTGCGGCACCTTGTTACCCCACATCCTCCGATATTAATTCCTCTTTTGTGAGTTTCTGATGCTGGTGTCGTTGTGCGCGAGTGCCCCTACCGCGGATGAGTGGACATCTTGTGCCCACCGAAAAGCAGCGATACCGGCACTCGTATGACACCGAATTGCGGTACTGATATGATGTCTACGGACAGATTCAAACATGAAAACTGTAGACTTTTGGCCATAATGATGTCAGGTTTGCCGGGCTCTACTTGTACTTGAGTACCGGTATTTTGCCCACTGCGGGTACCATTCCTTCCCTTGGCAAGGTCGCACAGAGGCTTGTGGCGAATCAACGCATCTCGGTTCTTATTCCCGGGGATTCCTTACCCTACAGGAGGAGAAAAGGAAATGTGATACGTTACAGCACCGAATTGTACTTGTGGGGAGGAAAGGGAAAGTGAAAGCTGAGGCAAAGGGGGAGGGAGAGGAAAAGAAGAAAAGTGAAATGAAAAGGAAAGAAAAAGGAGGAGGAGAAAAAAAAAGAGACGTCTTAAGAGATTACTGCCCTAGTCTAACCGTAAGGAGTCTAAATTCTCCTAACTCTTACACTACGGACTATCTCCATAATCGTCTAATCGTTAGTCGGTTGGTCTCTACTTTGGCTTATCAGGATGAGGACTTTTCCCTCTGCCCACGCGTATGTATCTCCCCCTCCCCCTTCCCCATTTCCTACCTGCCCACCCCCCCCCCCGCACCTTCCCCCGTACTCCTCCGTACTGGACTAAAGCCCTTCCTGCACCGGTGTATTCAGAATGCCCAAGAAAAAGACAGACTCTTCGTTATCTCAACTCTTGGTCAAGTTTTTGGAAACGGATCCAAGGCCTACGCTCATCGCTTCGCTCGAGGGCCCGGAACCTTTGTGGGAGAATGAAGCCTATCGGACGCTACGCACACGGGCGGACCCCAACATCTCCGTGGACAATCTGCTGAACGAGATGTTCGTGCGGGAGGGTGGGACATTCGACGGTGGACTGTGGAGGTTCAGGTCTATGGATATCGGGATTGAGGATATCAGGGCTATTGTCGCCACTCGCATCCCTGATCCACTGGGCATCGATCTTCAGGGCCGGGGAGGTCCTGGGCCGAGCGCTTTTGAGGGTATTCAGGGTGATGTTGCGGTTCAGGTGGAGGTGCGGCCTCGGGGGCATGGGGCCGGCAAGCATGATGAGAAGCTTGTGAATGGAGACTTTGGGATTACGAGCTTAAGCGGGCAGCTCGTTGATACTGGAAGTGATAACCTGCGGGCTAGGTTCGAGGACGGTAAAGAGGAGGAAGAAGCGGTGAACCAAAAGGGAGGTTTCAAAGTTGGTGGCACGGTTGTCGAGGCCGGCGATCCTGATGGGGATAGACTGTTATCCGCCCCAGTACCCGCTATCTCCGAGGCTGGACTAGCTTGCCATAAACTATATCCGCAACTTGCTGGGCCATCGATGGACTGGATCCGAAACCCTTTGTACGGGAACTCGACTCGACACCTACGCAATCTCGGGAACGTCAAGTGGTATGAGTTTTCCCCAGGGTTTGTGCCTTCTAATACTTTTCTAGGTCTACTACGGCTTGTGGCCCTATCGACGGATGGCCGAGCTCACTGTGCACATGGGCAAACTCGATAATGGCCATGCCTTACCCTACCTCGATATACTGGGGCCCATCGTATATGATCTTGTATAATGATCAATGGGTCAAGATAGCCCAGAGCAAGGATCCTCGGATTCTTGGGAGTGGGTTTGCTGAGGGATGGTCAGAGCTCCAGAATTATTTCATGCCACTGCTTGATGGGGCATTCCGTCACGGGAGATCTGTCATCAAGAAGGCGGAGCAATTATTTCTCGACCGCGGTGATTGGATTGAAGAATGCTACTTTGATTTCACAATATCCGCAATAATCGGCGACTCCGGTGCACCCGAGGGTGTTCTGGAACAAGCATTCGAACTCAGTCGACACATTATATCAATCAGGAGGATGGAAACGCTGCGGAGGATGGGGACGCTAATGGCTTCTGTAAGGGATTTAGCCGAAGATAACTTTTGGGGAAGAGCATTAGAGGCCTTCGATGATAACCCCCTAGATTCTCCTTTTATGCTCATCTATCGCACGCTAGTTGATGAGGATTCCTGGGCTAGCAGCGAGAACGAATACTGCGTTCTTGAGGGGAATATCGGTTTCCTCGAAGGTGGGATCTTGGCCCCCAGGAAGTGTGATCTCAAGGAGCGGTCTTACTATTTTGCCAACGAAATGGTTCAAGCCCGGGAAAAGAACGCAGCCGTGATTAAGTATATGGAAAATTTACCCAAGGGTGAAACCATTGTGTGTAGAGGGTTTGACGAACGGCCTACTCGCGCTGCCATTATACCAATTCAGACCACTAGTTCAATCACTCAAGGGTTCCTCATTCTCGGGTTGAATCCGCGGAGGCCTGTTGACGCAGATTGTCGACTCTGGATAGAATTACTGATGAAGGAGCTTTCGACGACAACGGGGAGAGTAAGGCTTTTAAGGGCAGAAGTCACCAAGGCTGTGGACCAAGAGGGCGAAAGGGCAACCCACACTCGGACGGTAGAGTTGCAGGAGCAGTTGGAGAAGCGAACCGAAGAGCTCAGAAAGAGTGAGCTGCTTTTCACACGCACAGCTGAAACGATATCAGTGGGATTGGCGGTATTCCATATTGATGGGAAAATCTGGTTTGAGAATGAGGCGTATCGAAAACTACTGGGGTTTCCGGTGGGCCATGAAAGCGATGCATGGCGAGAAATGGTCTATAAGGGAGATGCGGAATGGGTCTCCAAATCTTTTGACAATGCAGTCGCAACAAGGTCAGACATGAAGCTTGATTGCAGGCTGGGTAATGACCCTTTGCGGTCTCCAGGGTGGAAGTATTGGGTCTCTTGTTCTGTTGTAGTGCAAACCGGAAAAACGCCGGCTTCCGAAGGTGAAGAGGTTACAGGGTACATCTTAACGTTGGTTGACATCACCAGCGCCAAACTTAACGAGGAATATCAGCGGCAGCTATCTACACAAGCTGTTGAGCGGCGACGCCAGCAGGAAAACTTTATTGACATATTCAGTCATGAACTTCGGAATCCATTCTCAGCAACGCTGCAATGTGCGGACGGGATACTGAGCGCAATGGTTGCATATCAGAAAGGGGAGGATAGAAATTTGGATCTGGAGGAGATGATTGATTCAGCGTCCACAATTTTGGTTTGCGTGCAGCATCAGGTCTGTTTGTAGACCAATCATGTGAAGTCTGTTTTTGGTTTTTATGTGTTAAGAGGAGGGTGACAAGGGAGGGGCAGTATTCAGCTGACACGGAGGATAGATGCGGATCATAGACGACGTGCTTACCCTGAGTAAGCTAGACTCGATGCTACTAAGTGTCGTGCCCACAGATGTACAGATTCATGCGGTCATATCCCAATTGATGAAGATTTTCCAGTCCGAGTTGCATGTGAAGGGCATCGCTTCTGAGTTCATCGTGAGTCCTACCATCCTGATTTCTAATACGGTGTATCCCTGAACTGATGTTGCGACTAGCTCGAGGAATCCTACAAGGAACTAGGTGTTGATTGGGTTAAGGCTGATCCAGCGCGGTTCTCCCAGATTTTGGTAGGTCTTTTGAGTCTAGCTCTATGACCAGTTTTTAACTTGTGGCTGGGTTAGATGAATCTTTTGACAAACGGTTCGTGCGATTGTAGTTTTTAGGTTGGACGTTTGCTGACCTCTCAAGCTATCAAATTCACCTCCCAGCAAGCCGGAAAACGTGAAGTTACTGTCAAGCTAGGAGCGGCTTTGGAGAGGCCGACAGCTCATGGCGAAGTTATGTACCGGGAATCCGAGGATCGGCTTCCGCAAGACATGGCCCAGGAATGGGGAACCGGTGACCCTATATTCATTCTGGTCACTGTTCAGGTATTTCATTCGCATTTACCGCGCGTTCAGATTTTTGACATTATACAGGATAGCGGTATTGGGATTAGCAAAGAGTGGCAGACAAAACTGTTCAAGCGCTTTGAGCATGTACCCCGTACGCATGTTACCTATGGTGGTTCAGGTCTGGGCTTATTCATATGCCGTCGGCTCTGTCGTATCCAGGGCGGAGAGATCGGTGTCTATTCTGAAGAGGGCAAAGGTAGCTCCTTCTCATTCTACATAAAAGCCCACCAATCTAGCACCGCGCCTTCCCTGGGTCCGAATATAGCTCCTGTGGAATACTCCGGACTGCCGAAGGCGGAGGTAATAGCAACAAAATACTACACACCACCGAAATCAGTGGAAGAGGTTCAGAAAAGACGGCAGATTAGTTATGGGGTCTTGATTGTGGAAGATAATCTGATTAATCAGGAGGTTCTGAGGAGGCAATTGGGGAAGGAAGGATGTGTGACACACGTCGCAGGTAATGGGCAGGAGGCGTTGGATTTTATTATCAAGAGTGAATTCGTGAATGACGGGGCAACCAAGATCGACGTTATTTTGATGGTCAGTCTCCCATTGTCTGCGACGGTCAAGATTCTAATACAGTGACAATAGGACATGGAGATGCCCGTGATGGATGGAAATACAGCGACAGTGAAGATCAGGGAGCTGGAAAGATCCGGCAAGATCAGACGACACGTTCCTATAATGGGCATTAGCGCCAACGCCCGCCCGGAGCAGGTGGCGAAAATGACTGAAGTGGGAATGGTACATATTCCCTTCCTTGACCCACGCTTGTGCTCCACCCCCGACTTCCCTAACTGGTGACTAATCATCACAGGATGATGCCATATCAAAGCCATTTCGGATAGCGGATCTCCTTAGCCGATTCGACACGCTGCTGGAAAAGTTGAACGTAAGTTCCGATACGTCGTAAATGTTATAGATGGGGCTTTTTTTTTAATCTAACGTCTTATTTCTCCTTTCCCTTTCCTCTCTTTCTCTCAACTTTATTTCGTCCATTATGGTATACATTGCTCTGGGGTCTTGCCTTTTTTTCTTTCCCTCTCTTTAATCTTTTGTATTATTCCTTCTTGCTCTCTTAGGGGTTCTAACATGTACGGATTTTTTTTCTTTTTTCTAGGGCCGCCATGGGTTCTATCTTGGTGTATCTGGGAACGAGTTACGAAGCTATTGGGGGCGTTTATATAGGCGAATTTTCGGATGCGAGGATGAGGAAAAGCTGTTTGCGCATGAGTAGTGAGAATGGGTCGTGGCAGTAGCCGACGGGGTAATGATTTTCGAGGTACACTAGTGATGGATTGTGGTGGGTTGGTGCATGAACGAAAGTACTGTGTTGGGGGTGGGTGTGTGGCATCGCCTTAACATTGCTCCCCAGCATTGAACCAACGACACTTTTATGCCAGGCCACCGGTGGGTATCCAGAACACCCTGAACGGTTCCGGCAGCCGGTGCTCCCGCAACCACTGCTCTTTACCGCACCCGTAGTGTGCATGAACCATGCTAGCAAGCACTGGAGTAGAGAAAACAGACACACCGTGGGAGCCGTGATTCTATACTAGCCTAGGTACTACTTAGCGGGCTCCCGTGAAATCGCGTCGCGGCGCGGTTGCCTTGACTCATGGGTAATATGATGTGCGGAGACGGCACACTCTATTTGATATACCATACCTGAACCCAGGAGGATTTCCACGTCGCTGTTTGTATAGTGAGGTGCGGGAGGGCATTAGCAGGATGTAGAGTTACCCCCCGGTCACGCACATCTATAACCTCTGACGTGGGGAAGTAGAAATACCGGTACTGAAAGGTGGGGTTTCTAATTGTGACTCTGTACAGAGAACCAAAGCCCCCACCCAACGCCAAGGACAGCCCGAGGGTACAGGGACGATTTCAATTTGTCAATAAACTCTCGGTTCAGAATTCTGAAGGTTGGGATTAGTGACGTTATCTTTCGAAGCGCTGGCAGCAGTGTATCATACGGATTCTTGCGTAGGGGGGAATTTCGCATTAGGGAACTGAGTGGTGTTTGTAAAGTGTCTGTGATTGGTTTTGAAGAGAACACTGGTGAACTATCCCTCGAGTGGCCGTGTGAGATTAAAAGTTATCCGCAGTCCTAATACGCGATAGCCCCCGAGTGGGAGGTACAGTAGAATGGCAATGGCAATGGGGTGTGTGAGAGAAGGTTGTCATGGCATTGCTCTTGCTGACTGTGTGCTTCGGGTATGTGGTACTCGGCATGGGGTGCCTTCCTCCCGAGGAATCTCCTTCCCCTCTCTCTCGGAAAAGGGAAAAGAAGTCCGGATGCTTGGCTGTGATGGAAGCGGCGGTAGTAGTGGAGAAGGGCTAGGGTTGGGGATGTGGTGGGGAATGTTTTTGATTTCTTGTAAGGAGGGGTGAAGTTGGCCAAGTGAGTGGTATGAGTACCGCAGGTGGAGATTCAAGGGGTTGGAGGGGAAGTCGGTTCGGTGGTGGTGGTAGCAGTAGTATTCTAGCTAGGTCGTGAGATGTTCGTTGTATATTCGGCCTGACACAATAAAAACTGGACTAATTGAATCTCACTGGGGCGTTGTGGTTGCCTCACCTGGTAGGATCTGTTGTATTTTTCTTCCTCTCATTCGTCTCGACCGAGGGCTAAAGGAGAGTCTTATCGTTGTAGTTCCCCCCCCCCCGAATCTAAAGTGGTGAGCTTCTGGGCGTCCTAGCCCCCCCCCCCCCCCTCGACCATTCCGGCTTTCGCAGCAGCTGTCGGTGAGCACGTCGGACGTGATTGGTATTATCCTCGAACAGCAGGTGTCCTGGTGCCTCTCGCGCCATCTCACAGTACTCCATATTCCGTCGGTGACATGATACCTGATACCGGTAGCGAGCAACCTGGGGTTGCATAATATCTCAGATTTCTACAAGATTTGCAGGAGCAGAGGGCGTTACATAAGAAGGCTTTGGCGTTTCACAAGGATGCGATAATCCTCTCTACCGTACTCTAGGAAAACTTTCGCCCCGCACCCCACCTCCTTCGCGCTGGCGAGCGAGAAAACACGCCAGGAGGGCCCGGGGCGTATCCGACACATTCTGGGTAGCGACGCAGCTAATCCCGTCATGTTTGGTCACTCGTTGACTGTTGTTGTTTGGCTATAAGCGGTTAAATAGTAAGTTGACAGGGTGGGGGTCTGCAATACGATATTGTATCATCAGTTTCCCTAGGCCTCTCCGGGCGTTAATTTGGTCGGTAGTATGCGTCGGGGGCTGGGAATTGGAGTTGGAGGGGTGAAGGTGTGTTGAGTTTGGGGGTGGCGGGGGTGTGGATGTTAACGCCGGTCCACTTTAAGCCCCTAGAGCAATCTCAGTGCAAAACTGAACATTTACTCAAGCACCAGTGTCTTGAGTGACCAATCTCGTCTACCCATTGCAGAGGATGCTAGGTTATAAGGTTAAGTTTTGTATTACCCAACCGCTAAACATTATGCCTACTAGTACTAACGCTGAGATTGGCAGTCTTGGGAGATGAGACCTCAAAATCCAATTTATTTGCGGAAGACTCTTAAAAACTTGTCCGGAAGTTATCGCTTCTAACAATTCCTTGCTAAGCGTAGGGAGAGTATTTGTTTGAGCCGAGACACCTCTCCTAGCCTTCTGGCAGATGGCGCAGTGGTAGTGCGAACGGGATCGAATGGGAATTTGACCGCTATGGAGTATTATACTTGTTCGAAAGGTGGGTCGTAAATTTCGCTCTCGTCTTCGTCGCTTTCTAAAATAACGGTAGGGACAGTAGCGTATATAAGACATAATATTATCATAAAATCATCACCATCCTTAGATCATCCCACGTATCGCTTTGCCTCCATGTCTACCCCCATTACCTTGCCTACCCGTGCGATAATAATAAAAAGACATTTGGAGAAACATCTTTGTAAATCACCATAACTCTAGAACAAAAGAAGACGCCTGCAACACTCCCGAGGCCTCCGTGATTGACCACAACTCACTAACAATTTCTCTATCATACCAAGTCTAGAAGAGCACAAAGAAGAAGAAAAAAAAAAAAAAAGAACAAATAATGTCCAAGTCAAGTCGAAGGGCTATGATACTCTAATATTCAAAATCCATAACTTGTAAGCGCTGTCACTGAAGCAAACCAAGCACCTTTACGTGCCTGAGTACTCTGCCCATCTTCCGATAGCAATATTAGCTAGATCACCGGCATCTATAGATGGCCCCAAGCTCTGGTAAAGCCCCGGATCCAACACCACTTCCTCCATGTTGGCTCCGTACCCCGGAGACCCCACAGTAGCACGCTCAACCCTCCTCAACACATCCAGCATCTCACACTCACAAACAACTCCAGGAGCCGACTTCTTCAACCAGGCAACCATCTCCATGAGGACCTTCTCATCAACCTCCTGGTTAATCCCAATCACAAGATTCAAATACGTCTTGGCCTTCTTTTTCCTCTCATCACGTGGTATGGCCGACACAGCACCCACGTCCGCTGGGCACAACATGATACTCGGTAAGTCGTTGGCCGACAGATCGGAATAATGAGGGGTAGCAAGCAAAGATGCCTCCCGAAGCTGAAGATGCCGATTCAGCGTCGAGACCGAAAACCTCCCTTCGGATATTATGAGCTCCTTCATTGTGCGGATGAGGTGAATGGTGAAGGAGTGATGGCCTGGACCGGGGGTGGAGGAATTCACAGTGGCAGCGGCAATTAGTTCTACTTTTCTATTCGAGACAGAGCCACGGGCGCCAGCAGCTGCGGAGGAGTGACAGGCGTCGATTATGATAAGGACGTCGCCGCTGTCATTGGGGCTCATGAGAATCGGCTGGGTGCGGAACCAGTCGACGGTCGGTGGGGAGGGACGGTGGGGGTGCCGTTTTGTCCCCCAGCTGTGACTCGATAGTTTGATTAGATAAATTTCATTATTTGTAAGGGCTGCGATGAGAAGGATTGAGATAACATGAAGCGCCGAACTCACGCTGCCCAAAGTGCCAACCCACGACTCGAAGTCCCGTGCCCGCCATAATACACTATTAGCAATCGACCTTCACCCTGATTCTCCATGACGAACTTGGACATCATGGCATTGAGACTGCTCTGACTGTTGATCTTAGGGATTGCAAAGATCTTTGATCTAGCCCGGAACACTGCTTCGAAGAATGAAGCCAGGAGAGATACCTATGTTATCCAAGCCATGTCAGAAGCGCACCCATAGCCATTCTGGGCTCGGTGACTTGAGTTGAGGAAATCGCTTCAGAGCGACATACCTCTCGACTGCAAGGTAGATCTTCATCCTCCCAGTAAATGCCCAGGAAAACCACGTGCTCGTAGCCTCCAGTCTTGTGTTTGAAGAGTGTTCTCGATTGCGTGTTGAACAATTTGATCAGATTCGGCTTGGCTGCATTGACGGAGGGCCGGTATCCTGGGATTGCGGAATTATAACCGGGGCGAGGCATATCGTTCGTTTCCCCTTTCTGTTGGTCTTTGGGTTAAAAGGTGGGTGCTGGAGCGCTTAAAAACCGTTAGCGGAGACGGCTCAGACTTGTGATTCTAGCGGTTGGGTGAGTGAGGTGGTGGTCGGTACGCTGAATTGCTGTGTATGAGGATGACTTTTTTTTTTAATTTTTTTACTCAAAGAGATATATCGCTAGAGACGCGGTTTGTATATAGGATTATAGGATTCAACGTGAAGAACAATAGTACTGCACATCGCCGGATCGGTCCAAGACAACCATACTAGTACTGTACGATCACCTCCAATACCGTTAGCCAAATGCAGGTATGGGCAATGAATCTACTCCCTCCCCCCAGAATACTAAAATCAAAATTAAAAGTTTAATAAAGTTAGTCTACGCCACCACGTTTGCGCTCCAATAGCCGGAGTTCAAAGTCAACCAGCCACCGAGAGCGCTATATGAATTTCCGGAACTTCATTTCATACGGCAAGTTAGGTATTATATATCGCTACTCGTGGCTTTACCGATAGGCCAAAGAATCTATGGTGTAAGGCGATTGGATGTTAGACCGATAGACGCATGCTCGCCTGGGAACACGGAGGACAAGTTTGTACCAATATGAATATGGTACTATAGTATTTCTCAATGTCTTGAGCGGTGCAAGGTCTAAGGAGCCTCTCACACTGTATTCCTTGCCCAAGAGAGTGCATCTTTCCTGGTAATGCAGATTCCTGAGAAGGATATTGCGCAGCTGCTTGGGATACTTGGGGTATCATACTATCCCGCGCCAACATTTTGCATCTGAAACACTGACTCGAGTTAGGTTAATTAATGAGCTACGTGAGTAAATAAAACCATCAGAAAAGAGTACACGATAGGTACTCACACAGGTAAATTAGGACTCCAGAGTAAAAGCCACCATGCTTCGTCCTATCCCCACGGAAAACGCGATAAGAAGTAGGAGCAAGGGAGGGGATTGTACTCCTTGCACGAAAAGGTGATTCGTACCGGTACCCCAAATATGAAGAATAAATCCCCCCGCCCTCAAACTTATCACGCGAGATTCCTATCAGAAAGCCCCACTCCGCCTAAACGCGTCTTTTGTACCGGCATACCCCTGGCCATGCCGGCAAGCCGAGTCTGAGTCGGTGAACAACAGCAGATCACGTTGCCTATAGGCTAGCGCCAAACCCCAAGTGCCCATGCATATGATGAATACGGCACGGTTCCGGGATCTGAGCTTCAAGGGGTCACGTAACTGACATGATGTGACCAGGTCGCACTGATTCAGAGTTTTTTCTCCAATCCGCACCGTGCCGTGTAGATCTTGCAGAATCCGGGGAAATGATGTACTGTACTAGACTGTAAGGAGGGAGCGACACCGGTATTGTAGGAACGAAGGAAAAGGGGAAGAACGCCTTTGAAACTTGGAAGGAGAGAGTTGTGCCATACCGGGGTATAAGTATAGCGACGATGCTAGACCGGTTCTTTTAGTCAACTGCTCGCTCGTAATCGGTGAAGCGAGGTACAGCGCTAGTTTTGCCAATAATATATTGCCCAATACAATAGTATCCCTATACACGGATAGCAACCCAATCATCACCCGTGTTAGGCTGGTAACATGGTATCATAGGATTGTAACTCTATCACCCATTCACCCATTCCTCCTCATGTTCACTCCAAAACTTTCCGGGGAAAGCTCCACAACTTACTTCCCTACTTCGTCTTCCCCCTTAGGGAGGAAAAAAAAAGTTCAATGTATATGATGCCCAGGCCTCATGAAGGCGATGCACCAGACTCGGCTATCAGCACAAGTAAACAAGTCGAAAACCCCTCGTCCGGATGAGCGAGCACAAGCCAAGAACCCTCCTCCTCCTACCAGACTTCCCGTTTCCAACCATCACTCACCACTCGGTACACACCCCTTGCGCAGACCAACTCACCGATATCCATCACCTAACTTCTAAATGCACAAGACTAATCTTCCCACCTGAGACCAAACCTTGGTCCACGCCCTGCTCCCGCCTCATCATCACGATATGTCACTCATTAGCAATATACACCAAATTTCACTTTGAAAAACCCCATTTAGTAACAAAAAGGGGTAGCAGATAAGGAAAAAGAAAGAAAAAATATATCACCGACAGTGGCATATGAGAACTCATAGAGGAAGCAATAGTGGAAAATAGACAAAAGACCTTCGTTCCCTTCCATGCCCCCTCGTCCACTATTGCCTTTTATTTCATGATTGGCGGTGTCCGGAAACTCGGTGTGGGTGGCGGGCCTGGGCAGTCTCGATCATGTCATGTCCTGTTCATAAATAGCTAGTCTGTATCACCTCCTATTGTCGCCACCGTTTCTTCTCTAACAAGTCTTTACTGAATGGTTTGGAACGGGAAAAACAATAGCACCCACCACTCCTAACTAGGGCCCGGATTGGAGTCAAGATAAAGACCCCAACTAAGCATTTGAGAGCATAACAGAAACTCTCGCACGATGATCTCAAGCGTTGCTACCACACTGTTATAAATTACCGTACGGTACCGTACTGTACACCCCCTGTACTCGCTGAAGAACCGAAAGCCCCATCCTCGAGCAGATCACAGTTCTGGTACTAGTATCGGTAGAATATCAAGTTCGGAAGAACAAAGTTACTCCACTTCCACCAAATATGCACTTCTTAAAATATATATATATATATTAAGTTATATAAAAGAGTATATCTTTTCTTAATCGGACGGGACGGTCCATGAGTCAATGTAAATTTACCTATAGATACATATCAGAGGTTCTGCTCACCCCCGAGCATCCGTAAAGGTCCCCCCCCCCAAGGCAAAATTTTTCAAGGTGCCTAAATCCATAACTAGTGTCCACCAAGAATTTTTTTTTTTTTTTAAGAAAGGTGGACTTATGTCAGCCTAATCCCCGTCCGTCCGCCTTCAGAAGACTGTGGGGGACAAAATAGTAAACAGAGTGCATTCCATCCGCAGGCCAAGAGTCCAATCAGAGTTGTAATCTGCACCAGTTCGGAACTGGTACTGAGGAGCGTACTGTATATGCAGTACCAGTATGTACTAGCGTCTATGGGTACTTTTATCGTTACACAACCGCCCAATCAGCGGAAAAAAAAAACCCCTCTCATTCTCACATACTTTATGGCCAGAATTAAGTATGGTATTCTACCAGTGTATTTTCCCCCCGAGTGTGATTCGCTCATAGTGTGCTTGTAAGGCGTAGGGTATCCCGATTGTGTGTTGTGTGCGGTAGGTGCGTTAGGGTACAGCAGTTCCAGAAATGGAGAAGGTGGGGAGGGGAACGGCCCCTTTGATATGATAAATTACATTGCTTGGACAGCGAATTTACGTCCCAGCATGATAGTCTACATTTCAAGGCGAGGGGCCGGTGTCCTCCAGGGACTTCTTCGGGGAAATTACTCCCGTGTCAAGCTGAGCTGAAAAACTGAACTCCGGCGGGGGAGGAAAGTGAGCGGGTGTGGGAGAAAACGGACAGGTACTGTACGGTATTAGCGGCGGCTCTCGGATATGCAGGATGTATTACTATGGGGGGGGGGGGCACAGGGCTGAAAGGTAACCTACTGGATAGTATTGTATGCAGTCATGGACCCGGTGTTGATATATCTTATGCAAAATACTCCGGGTCTGCTGTTTATATTTTCTTTTGAGCTATTCTCCCACAGCCGTCTGCTCTCTCAACTTACCTTTTCCAGCACAGTTTTAGGGCAGAAACAGACGAATGGAGAAATAGGGACAATTTCCGCTCGGGATAGCAGTGGACGTCCTCAGGCGTCAACCCACTCTTCCAATAAGGCAAGCGGATACTGCAAGCTGTTCTTGCGGGGTTTAATGATGTTTTGGAATCGGGGCACTAAAATATACGTATCGCCTGTCTATGATTTCAGCTAAAAGCAGACGCCCAAGAAAAGAAAAGAAAAAGACCCTTGAATGCATAACCAACGATTGAAGAAAAATGCCCGAGCTACAAGACGCCCGTAAAGTACAAGAAAATGTGCACAGTTCTATGACACCAGAACCCGTGAAAGAAAAAAAAACCCCCAGTTCAACTCCCGCCCGTTATTTACAAGCAACCACATTTTATAAGCCTTCGCTGCTCCGTGTTGGTGAAGAGATCGCTCTCCCGGAGATTTTGTACATGGGCTCAACAAGCCCACTTTTTCTCCATGACTTTAGACATTCCACCGCCTCGGTTCCATCCAACCCTACACCGCTTGAGGCTTCTAGTAATGGCTTTTCGCAGTCTAGGAAAAGCCGCTCTGTCCCCGAGAATTAGCGTCAATTTCTACAGGGGAGCAGTGATCAAGAACCCACTTGTGTCGGCGGCCATAGCTGGGATCGAGAAAATATCCAATCCCATAACCGAAATCTCTGGATCGGTTGGTGCTTGAGCCCACCAGTACTCAAAAGGGTCTTCCACAGACGGGTCCAATGGGGCGTTGCTGAATCGGTCATACTGGTCACCGCGTACACTTCGTCGCATCTCTAGCCAGCCGTGAAAGTCGTTCTGAAATCCCCTAGCAGGCTTTACCGAACCGCTACTGTCCGCGCTGCTGCTGTTGCTACTTCCCTCGTCTATAGCCATAGGCGTAGGTGACGAGGCGATTTCCGGCTTCTTGTATTCCCTTTCCCATAATCTCCTCACTTCGACCTTAGCTTGCTCTACAGCCTCGGATGTACACTCTCCATGCTGCACTCCGTAGACAAAGTAATCCCATTTGTACCTTGGATCCAGCGCAACGGCAGCCACACAGGCCGGCACCTTCCAGGCCATATGCGAGCTCTCCATCAATTTCTCTAGTCCTTGTCGCGCATTGATACACACCAGAGCATCGGGCGGAAGGTTTTCTGCCACCGCTCGATACCTTCCCGCGAGAAAGTCGAGTTGGGGAATAAAGTCGTAAAGAGTTCCGGCAGGCCGTTCCTCTACACTCTGTATACAGTCTAAGAAGGTACCGAGAATTCCCCTTACTTCTCGCAGCTCGACCCACTCTGAAGTTGATAAACGATCAAGAGATAGTTCTGTATGGCGTGAAATGAATTGGTGCACAACCTGCTCATTCTCTAAGAAGCGGTCGAGCATAGCCCGAGCAGAACTCCAATGCCCCTCATTCAAGTGATATTCCAAAATTGATTTTGCCCCAAGCTCCTCAAACTCTCTCTTATTCCGGGGAGAGTCAAGTATCCGGAAAGCAATATTGAAACACTTTCCCCAAGGACCGAGTTCTCGCCATTCAGCCGATGTGTCTCTGGTAGACTTGATGGTGTCTTGGAACAGTTTCTTGACCGCTGCTTCTTCCCTGTCTCCAAACCAGAAAGCCCTGACCGAAGAATCCATGTCACTACGAACACAACGAACCGACCGGTTCGGGGAGGGTATCTCTTCCTCTGGCCTCTGGTCCCGCTTCATAAGATCGACTAACACGGAGTCGTCGAACTGTGTATCCCCCACCTGAAAATACCCCATTTTTTCTATGATATCGTATCTGGGCCCCAAATCAGATCAGAATATCCACCGGGACACTGCCTCAGAAGACTCACTCTTTAGCTACGTCGTAAAATATTTCCGCAAGGGCTTGGGCGTGAAACATGTTGTCCTTTACTTTCTTAATCCCTAGTAGGGCATTACAAAGCTTTCCGGAGGCACTAGTGAAATGCCCAATTATAGCCAGGAGCCCTAGGGTATTGTCCGGGCTAATCCACCTGGTGAATGAGAAATGAATCCGGGTTACTGAAGCCTTCAAATGCATTCGCATCTCGCCCTTTGCAGATTCGTAGCTCTCCAATATCCATCCTTTGATCATATCGGGCGGTGGTAACGCTACGTTACGAAACTCCCTTATTAATAACTGAAACGCGGGCTTTCCCACCATCTCGAATGGGACGTTGCATTCGACAATCCAGCTGCAAAGAAATCCGTACCACGAGAGTGTGTCGAATTCGGCAGTGGATTGCATGTTTTGGAAGGGATTAGGTGCTGCGCGGGCTGATGTAGATGGTGCGGGCCCAGGATGTGATGATTCCCGGAGCTTTTGTGGATGTGCATCTCGGAGATGCGAGGCCGGCTTCGCCGTCCCCCCAGACAGCAGGTACCTCTTCGGGCCTACCAGCACTTTTGTCAGTCGACGGGATCTAGTGGGCGAGCCGATAGCCACAGTGCCCCTCACAGTATGTGCATTTCCAGAATATCCGACCAGCCTTCTGCTCCTTCGTACCGTGGTGATGGATAAACGACCGCGTTCGCGTGGAGGGTTGCACCAGGTAATCGTTGTTTGTATCACTGCCGTCGGTCTGGGTCGGGGAGTGCATCATCTCCGCGGGGGGAGTTATCGAAGGCAGCTGGACCGTCTCTCGCCAGCTGCTAACTTCTGGCTTGACGGTTTCCGGCGGTTGGGTGGGGAAGGGGGGGATTGTTCGCGGATCCATGGGGGCGAGCAGTATTGGCGGAGGGAGGGTAGGGTGACAAGAGCAGAAAATAGCAAACAAGAAGATTGCATTGGCTTACGACGGGTAGTTAAGGCAGGCTAGACGTGTGATGCGACGAAAATGTGAGAGTTGGTGTTAGTGTTGAGCCGTCGTGGTTGTGTATGGAAAGTGCGTGTACTGTGCTATGCCACACGTGTAAATTTGGGACCGATGAGATTGATATGGATATGATTCCTGTGATTTTCCTCTAATAATATTACAGCTTTCAACCCTTCCGACCTCTTCGTTATCACTACCGGTACGATGCTCGTATTGTTTCTATTTTTTCCCCTCCATGTGTAGTTAGCGGCAGGCGACCTTAAGAAGGAGGGACTGACACATAATACTCTTGTGATAGATGGTCCTTGGTGTCACTGGACGGGTTCGAGATGACAGTTTGCGGGTGCAGTGCTCGAGTAGTGGGTGAAAGTGTGGAACAACCATGCTTGCAAGTGGAACCGTATTTGTACGAGCGATCCCCTGGCTCCTTCCCAAAATGTCCCATAATTTCTCGCCTGAATTAACCTACGGCGTGCGGCGCTATAATCTGAATCAGACACCCTGGTTCTAGGAACGTCCCGGCGGCTTACGGCCCGACTGTACCAAACTGCTCGGGAGGGGATGTACTTGTATATCCACCACGGGCATGACAGCCAAAGCCGTCCCAAAAGCTGTAGGTTAGCGTGATGCGCCGCAATAGCTTGGTGCCTCTTCTATATGGCCCTACAGGATAAGGCCTCAGTGATAGTCTACCCGGGTTGTGACCGAGGGAAAAAAAGGCATATACTCGGAGGACCATAGCATCCATACCATGCCAACAGCCCAACCGGTTGGTACCCAATTAGTTGGCTTAGGCCATCCATTCTCGTTGATTCCATAATTCTATCCACTATACAGCTGCCAAGTCTACTCGAATACTGAAATCTGTCGACTAATTCTGGTTCCATTAAAAAACAGTACTATACCCCCCTAGGCGAGAGTGCTAAAGAGACACGTTAAGAGGGGAATTGGAGGGGGGGGGGGGAATATTTGCTTCAATTCTTCATAGTTCGTAGGAGTGATGCTGGGTGACACGGGAGAGGTGGCATTATTGAGTAACCTAGTGGTCCTTTCAAGTAAACCCCCCAATTCTAATCACTGACAACTCTGCTACGTCGACTTCCTCATTCGGAACCTCAGGGAATGCCAACAGGATTAGAAAAACGCCCACGATATTCTAGGGCTGTCATGCTCTATCTCTTTGTTCGGTTCGAATTTGGGATTTGGAGGTATAGGGCTTTCCCGGCTGGATGATGGCAGTTGGGAACTCACTCATGTTTTTGCGGCATCATTATTATGCTCCCGCTTGCCTAGCCTATGGTAGCTGGCCGGGAATCTGAAGATACAAAGTTTGAGCCCATGAGAGTTAGGTCTCCGACAAAACCTACGAGTATCACAATTAGTTATCTGAAATTATCTATATTGCCAGTTTAGCACCGTTTAATGCTACACGGGAGAGACATCTATGTTGCTACTTTGTACATTTTCAGGGTTACTTTTGGGAAATGCCCGTGGTCTCTTAGTCAAGATCTCTGGTCTCAACTATGATTCTGGGTATCTCCGAACCCCATTTTTAGGCCCACTAACACTCGTGTTGCTCTGAGCCGTGGACAAATAATTAAAGTCACCTCCCGGGAAAACTCGAATTTCAAACTTGCGTCTACCGTAGGTAATAAGCGCTTAGAGATATATTACCAAATTCAAGTTTCCTATCTTGAAAAAACCTCACGGGTATGTGTTGTGATGGAGGCTTCTATCAGAATGCGCAGTGGTAATAGAACGGAACGGTAAAGAGACTGGCTGGAGTGGGATGACTGGGAAAGGTGCATACTTCGTCTCTCACTATCTCACTCCCACTCTAGCTAATCAGTAATGACAGGTGTATAAGGAAAACATCATCAAAGCAACATGATCCCTCCATGGATCACTACACCCATCTCTGTCATTCCACCCATGTCCAAACTCCTCTGTCCACATCCGTGATAACAAAGGAAAGACATATCTCTAAAATCCGCTTCCAAACTTTAGACAAATATATCATACTGCCCAGCGCTGCAAAGATCCTCGGCAAGTGGAAGTGTGGTGGGCTACCATTACTGGTCCGGGAGCACCCGCAGACTCCTCAGCGTAAGGTGGGAGCAGGTATGCCTACGGGGAGGCAGCCTTACTCTTCCCTCCTTTCATGACCGATTGCTCCGCAGTGCTCTCCAACATCCCGGCCACCTCTGTCCCCGCTCCTGGCTTAGACAAGCGCTCCCCGATTGCACCAACGACTTCCTGCTTGTGGTTCTGGCAGGAGCCGAGAACACTCTCGCGTGTGTTCTCTTTATACCGGTTCGCAATGCCTTTTTCTAGATTCAGCTCCCCCTTCTACACCTCTAGCCACCCTGATAGTCCGTCCATCCCTACCCTCTACTAGTGGGCCTTGGGGGTCTAGAGCAGTAGCCCCCAATTTTTGGGCCAACCCAGATATGGAACCCCGCCAGAAAGGAACGTTAGGTGTTGTCTGATGGGAAGATAGCCTCAGCCCGGTTCTGAAGTATGCATAGCCATTAGGATTTATCAGGCCTGTTGGCCAATGGCATTTGGTGGCCTCAGTCTTCTTTTCCGCATCGTGGGCTCGTTCTGATTTTAAACCTTGGCTTTCTACGAGGGGTCCTGAGGGCTCGATGATGACGTCCACGGGCTTGGCACCCCCGAAGGAAAGGAGGACGGGTAAGAGAGAGAATGGGCTTACGAGCACTTCTCTTTCCTCTCTCACTAGTCATCCTTCGTTTTGTGCCAGAGATTACTACTTGAGGTGGATGTTTATATGTGCAAGGCCCATATAGCCCAATTCAGATATAGACCGACGTATGACTAAAGGGGTTGTGTTTTCAACGGCTCTCGCTGATTGGAGAGTACTAGACTAATAACTACACCGTTACTCCAGTAACGGACTTTCACAGGGACATTTGTATCCTGGTCCCAAGTTACCGGAATCACCATTAAAAACTACCTGCTACCTCAGAAAGGCGAGTCTCCTGTAGCTTGAGAAATACCTGAACATCTTTGTCCGAGATAAAAGAGATGTCCCTTAATGCGCGCCTCCCTATCCCAAGTCGAAAATCCAATTCATACCCCCGGATGACTCTAGCAACCCGAGTTCATATACCACCACATATCTAGAGCTCTAAAAACCCCGCTGTCCCCGAATTCTGTTGCGGTCTGAGAGCTCAAATTCTCCCAACGGCCTTTTACCCTGTCAAGCGCTGTGATTGGGCCACCTTACGCAGAACCAAGAAGACCCCATAGTTCCCATCGAGGGTTAATCGCAGGAGGGGGGGGGGGGGGCGTATACGATGCATAACAGTTTCATCCGCTGTGAAAGCCTTTAACCCCATTTTCACAAATGACTGACTAGCGAATAACTCATCGTTACTGCAGAGAAATATATGCAAAAAAAAAAGTCGGGAAAACCAAAGCCAATCCAGTGCCGAACATCATTCCACCAACCCAACGCCAGGGTAAACACGCGGACCCTAGTCGCCTCTTGGTATGATAGTAGGGTGCGAAAATCTTCACACTCTTCCAAATGGTTTGCCACAGCGAAAACAGCACACATGAAAGCGGCGAGTAGAGTGACATATCGGTCTCCCAAAGAAGCAATATCCCAGTATCATATGATAAAATATCCAGGAAACTTATCTCTGGTTCGGGGCCCCTCCCGGTAAACACCGCATCATATGGCATATGGCAGAAAAACGGTATGACACCTCTCTACGCAACAGGGCGGCTACCAAGGGCAACAATTCGAGAGTTACGATATGTCCTCTGGAGTAGAGAGCAACAGATTAGCCCGAAAACTCTCTCTTACCGCAGCGCATGGGGGCTATGTTCGCAAGGTGAATCCATATCCGTGGTCCGAAATGTAGTTTACATAACAAGTGAAGTGAATCAACGGGGACTACATTACATCAGAATTCCAACACGCCGCGCACTATCTTCAGAAGAATATGCCTAATTTATCTAATGCCCTTTCATAAATGCCCGGAGGGATGATTATAAACGTGGCCAGCGGAGCTGGATATTGTGCGAGCTTTCCGGAAGTGAGGTATAATATATGAAGGAACGCCCCCCTCAGGGGGGGCGAGGGGGGGACGATCCCAATCTCCTTTTAAACCGTAGGTTTAAAAAACACTCCCTGCGAACAAACTCCCCAGAGCGCAAGCCACACCCATACGGCCACCTTGTAGATAGATATCTAGGCACACAGTGTCCTAGGGCTGTCACGTCAAAGCAATCGAGTTCGTCGGTATCATACGATATGTTACGATAAAGTTCCCCAGAGGAAACCACCAGGAAACACAAATCATCACTCGGGATCTCGAGACATGTTTTCAAGACAAATCGAGCCAAGACCAGAAGCCCTCTACGCTAGCAGAGGCACTCTAGCGCACGCAGACCCACTTACCTCTAGTGGAAGCACCCAAAGGCGGGTCCCAAAAAATATATATATATGGTTAAAAGAATCCGTGCGTACCTAAGCGCCAATACGAAATATACCTCTCTGTTCTTGGACACGGCTCTTCCTGCCCGGGAAAGGTGCCGTTACGCCGGAAGCTTGGACATTCCAGACGAAGTTTCTCCAAATCGAGTGCTACAATTACAGTACCTTGACAAATGTCATCGTTGGTGGCCGCTTTCACACGAAAAAATGTGGTCTTTCGCGAAGCCAGAACTCAGCCACCTATTTTTGCAAGTAAATTAATTCTTTAAAAACTAGTGGTTCTTAGTATTGAAATCAGTAGCCTGAGGTATTGGAAGGTATGCAGTAACGTCAGGTTAATGATTGTGTCTCCACCAAATTCGCCATTTTTAAAACATGCACTGCACAGTACAGTACTCTAGTGCACCTTTTTTTTTATTGGCTCCCATACAAATTCTTGTCGCTTAACACTATTTTTGGAGCGCTAGTTGTGCCAATTGGTCAATGCTAGCCATGGAACAGAGGGATTTATCATGAAAATACAGATCTCAGAATCTCTAATTCGTTAGCCACCTGTTGATATATATTCTTGATTCTGATTGAATAAGTGGTGGGGATGCAAATAGCAATCCACAAGGCCTTGAATTTCGGCTACCGTATTTTGGTACGGCCCCGCCCGTACTTGTGCTGCATCCCCCAACGATGACTGCGGTCCAAGAACTATCAACACCGCGGGGAGCCGCGCTCCCAAATTCTCAACTACCAGATGCCATACCAACACATTATCGACCCAGATCCCAAACAGGATAACCTCAACAGTGCTCGATCATAGGGGTGACAAACTCTTTTTATAGCCCCTGTGGGATGCTTCCTTCTCGGACTTGTATACTACTGCGTATGGTACCTAGTACAGTTAACCAATACACTACGGCCCCAGTAACACAATATTTATATTTCGGTGCCCGGCTATCTCCCCCAGTCAAGATCTCTCTTCAATGCAGGAGCCCACCCAACCGCCGCTTCAATGTGCCTTCGGGCTTATCTAGAGCATTAGCATGCACGTTCGTATTCTACACTCGCCAAACCATTCGTATCCAGCACCTTTCCAGTCTAGGCCTGAGCCATAACTTAAGAGCCAAAAACAGCGCAGTCCCAATCCCCCAGATCTCGGCACCTGTCGAAGCCTCCGGACAAAACGTTCCCGTATAGGTTACTCATGTGATGTCACTCGCCTAGAGGGCTGGAAACAGAGCAGACAGCCAGCATAAGCTCGGGTGAGTGGTAGAAAAGGGGAAACCTGCAAAGTGGAATTCCCTGCGTAGATGGTACGAGTACTCAACATACCGTAGTCCGTCATCGTCCCTGAGTTTGGTGCGGGAATATCTGGTTACGAGTACTGTACACAAGGCGACCACGGACCCCCATGGCACGCCCGAATAAAATATACACAGGTGATACCAGCCAGGATTTATTCAGAAAACCTCTATAGAAGTGATCTAACAGCTAAGAGCATTAAGAAGACTAGTTCTTCTTCTTCCCAGTTGCGGGCGCCTCCTTCTTCTGTGCCACAAGGACAACAGCAGGCCAGTGCTCCTTGCTGCTGAGATCCTCAGAGCGGCCCCACTCAAGGTTTCCGAGCACGGGCATCTCGAGTTCGTCATCCGCCTATCCAGTTAGTAAACATTCCATAAGGGGTAGGTAGGGGAATCGGAGTATCTACCTTCTTCTTGAACTGCTTGTGAATCGCGACCAGCACGTCATAAACACTAACACCAACAGTGGAGGAAGATCCCGCACGGGCGGTGACATGCAATCCGAGAGGAAAGTAAACGTCTAACACTTTGACTTTGGGGGTGGTTATTGGGATTTCCTTGAGAGATTTCCAGTCATCGAGATGCGAGGGGTGGGTATTCAGTTTCCTAAAAAGATTGCCCCATTAGCCGCGTGCCGTGTCACCAGCAGTAGGGGGAGAGGGGGAAGACAAACCAGTTCAGCCTAGAAATCTCTTTGGCGACTCTTAAGGTTCCTTCCTCCCCGATGATGTCCTCTTTGAATTGATTAGCATCCTTGCCAGCGAGAGCGATAAATCAGCAAGGCATACTGAGTTCAGCTGGTTTGTAAACGTCCGTGACGGAAGAGCTTCCCCTACGATGGCTTCCCTTCGCGGCAGCCTTAGAGCTAGATGGAGCATCGTTTTCAGGAGGGACGTCAGACTTAGATTTAGTAGCGGCCATTATTGCTGAGTGTCCGTTCGATCGAGACTAATCTCAACTTGCGTTTGATGGTGTTTGATTGCGGATGTGGAATTTTCCTTCTGGCTGCTTTTGAGTGGACAGAAAGGATGTGAGAGGGAGGAGAGAAGGAAAGAAAGGGGCGGGAGTGGGAGGGAAGAAAAGGCAGCGATTGGGCTCGGCGTGGTGTGAGGGTTAACGGAGGCCTGAGGAGATAACAGGTTATCTGACCAGACCATGAGCCGTGTGCCCTTGTTCGGCTGAGACACCCCAGCGTCGTGTGACAAAATGCGGGGTAATTCTAACTCTCCATCTGACTAACGCCGCCGTCTCTCATGCTCCCCATCCCGACGCCCTCCGAATCATCAGGCCAATTCCAAGGGACATGCCGATGCTCTACCGTACAGTAGAGCAGACCTAACCACGATACGAGTGCGGCCGCCTGCTTCCAACCCGGAATTGCGACCGAGGCCCGTCCGGTGAGAGCCTTACCGATCCCTTATGAGCGGCAATCGCAGCTGCCGACAACCAGTACCAGGAATACCCTGACAAACACTGCTGGGGTGGCCAGTGTTGGTAAATCTGGGGCCACCCGTAGCCTGTTCCCCATCATGAACAAGACCCATCCCGATGCGGCTTAGTTCCATAGGGCTTGGCACTCAGGTGGTGAGTGTGGGGGAGTGGGATATGATACTCGAGTACGAGTACCATGCTCCACCAATCCATCTCCTAAAACAGCTCTCATGCTCCAAAGCGTTATCAATTGGCTGTTCACCAGGTTAGACTACCGATTGATATTTTGGCCTCACCCGTTGCGTCAGGTGCACAAGTATGATACTCGAGCATCTCTTCGGATGTACTCGAGTAACTTAATGAGGATTTCAATCGTGGGACCGCGTGATGGATGCGTGCTTTTCCCCCGTCGGCAGTACCCGCAGTAAAGCGGCGAGTCAGGCGCAATACCCGGATGATACTTTAGCAGTACATCGTCTGACATCATGAGGCTGTGGGGTTGATTGTACCGTACGAGTAGCTGCGGCGCACTTAAATTTAAGGGAATCGTCCGGGTGTGGTCCCACATTCCAACACCGCAACCCGTCGGTGAGTAAATGCTCCTGGAGAGAAAAGGTTTTGACAGAATGGATGAAAGGCCGGTTCAAGTATTCGTTTGTGAAGATTGAATACTAGACAGGGCTGTCGGGCTCCTGGGAGCACTCTCCGGTATTTCTGTGAAACAAGTTTTCAGGTACGGATTTTGCTAAACCTCCGGTTGACCGGTTTTTTTAAAAACCATCGCAATCCCTACATCATTCCGAACCTAGACAACGCTACCGATGAACCTAATTGTGCATCTGTGGACCCAGATCTATCGGAAATCCTTCCATCATACCGACAGTGCGTGGCCCTTCATCCGAATAATAAACCCCGTAAAATCTGCTCACCACATTGCACCATCCAGAATCGTCCGTCGTCCAAGACAGCCAGTGGCTCTCGCCAAATGCTTCCAGGTCAACTATCGCCTGCCAAATTTTCCATGCCGGCTCCTGCCAGCCCCCCTTGCAACCCCCCTACCCCCCCGCACTACTATCACAACCTCATCACGTCTAGCCCATCCCCCAACCAAATATCCTGCTTCTTTTAGCAATGACCCCCATAAGGCTTCCCTAGTGCGGTGCAGCCCGCCGCAACGGCCATATATCCTTCGGGCATCCAGGGGCGGTAGAGGTATCACAGATCCTCTCCTCCGCTTCCCGTCGTGAGTTGGCCGAGGAAGTACCCTTAAGGCAAAGGGAATGCTCCAGACACCTCTAATGTGAATCAGGCGCTTGTCCCACTGTCCGGAGTAGAGAAGTTTGCTCTCGCTTCCAGGGTTTCGGCGATGGGATGGGTACGCCTCCCACCGTGATCTTGCTCAATCCGCCGGTTTTGTGGAGGAGGGGGCGCCTGGCGGTTGCTATCATATCGAGGTCGTCCTTTCCCAGCAGTGCTTTTTCGTCGATTGTTGGGGCCCTTTTCACTTTCGATGCATTCAAGCCTAGGATGGCCAGCAGTTCGTCATATCATTGCGTGACTGATCAGCGAACTCTGCCATCCATACCGCAACAGTGCTCCCCCCAGGCTAAAACTCGCAAGGGGGACGCTTGATTTGGTTTTCAATTGCAAAGAACGTATTAACTGGGGGGATAAGCTGTGGAAGAAGGCTCCATTCGTCGCTGTGGGTTAGATCGCCATTTCGGCGTTTGACGCCCGAGACAAAGAATAGCCAACCTTGAGATTTTGAGTCGATTGATGAGGGATGAGTTTTGCTATCTCCGACAGGTAGTGAGAGCCAGCCCATTTTCGCTCCGGACTTACGGTATCACGCCCACGGCAGCACCAAGGGGATTACAACCTTACAGGTATTGAGAAGCATAAACCTGCATGGCCAGTATTATCATTTTTTTCCCCCAAGACCTTAGTTACAATCACTCGGTTTTCTCTATTCTATCATACACATGAAGGCTTAGCTGATCCCCGAAACTCGGCAGATACACAGCACCAGATGCCGTGGCTCCCGTCGGGAAAGGGATTGCTAAAATTAAAGTACCGGTAATAGGCGGAGCTTTCCGGGGTATGATAACCCGTAGTTTGATCCTAGCCCTTGCAAACAATATGGTCCACCAGAGAAGTAAGTATCATACCGGTGTGGAAGTGTCTCGGTTGACTTCCGGATTTAGATGGTGTGATTGACCGAGCTGACACCTGTGCAATTGTGGTAACTGTACAATGTAATATTCAATCGGATAAGAGTGTAGAAATTATGCTGATAAAGTTGACAGTATAACACGGTGAGAGAGCAAAAGAAAGGAGTGGGAAAAACGACACCCAGAAACAACAGTAAAGAAGGTGGTGGAGTTGGTTGTACAGGATGGGTTCTCGCTATGTCGTTCCTCCACTCTCTCTGAGGAAGGCAAGGCCATGCCTCCAGGTGAAAAACAGCCACCTGCTAAGCCTCATCACAAACAGAAAATTCTATGGGCAAAAACCCAGAAAACATGACCAGAAAACCCCTAAAACCTTCCTCGCACCACACCGGTATAGTATGACGGCGCTGTTGATCGGGGGCAAGGGCCCTGACTTTGTCAGGTTCGTCGTTTCCGGTTGGAAACGATGGAACAGGGGTATGTAAGAACCGAGCGCCCCCACCGAACCTCTGGCAGACATTTGAACCTCTTGCCACGATATAGAATTTTCTCTCAAAAATCTGGCCATACTGCTACCGCAAGGACTTGCGTGGGCTTCTTTCCGTCGGAATCGAGAATCATTTTAGTCATGAAATATCACTCGAAAACGTAAAGTCGAAAACGTAAAGTCGAATTCTACGTGATCCCCGGAACGTTATGTCGGGGCCCCAGTGCCTCAATCTCTCCGATTCAGCCGCTGAGGTGTGAATAGTCGGATCTGTCCGTTTTAGCCCACTTGCAGCCCGATACGTATTAAATTAAAACGGTATTGAATCGTCAAAGCACTGAAAACACGAAATAATTTTCGATCCCCAAAAATCGCAAATAGATCCAACTCCATCAATAAGTCAATAGAGAATTCCTCCACACCTCACCCGCCAGATTTCGTTCCAGCCGCCGCTTTCTTCTGCAAATCATCTACTTTCTTACGCTCCTTCCGCCTCTCTTGCAGCGCTTCATGGAAGTCTTCGTGGAAGTTTTTCATTTCTAGAAACGTTACTATATGAAAAGTGGGAGCAGAAAATGGGGGTGGGGGGAGCACACCCTCAAGTGTCTGAAAGTCGATCTCGAACCACTTGAACTCATCAAACTCATGTTGGTCATCAATTAACAGCCCCTCCATATCTAGTCTGATCCCGCCGGATAAATCTCGGTTTCCGATGACACAGGCTTTGATAGAGCCAGGGTTTCCAAAAGCTTTGTGTGAGCTGGGTCTTATCTTCAGGCATCGGTTCCTGGTCTTCGCCTCAATGGTTATATCGTCCGTTACTATCCCCAACCATCAGCCGATAACACCCAGAGATACAGGGTCATGAGGGAGGCCCTACTGAACAAAGTCATAATAATCCCATCCAAGTACATGACCAACCTTGTCGAGTGGACCTTTAAGATGGAAGACCTGTTCGGCCTCGATCGAAGGGTGCCGGTTATCGAGGGAGCTCTTGAGCTATTTCCGCTAGAAATGGCGGTACCAACTTCTTCCTTCCAAAGTTGGACCCTCGCCTTGTAGTTGCAATGGTCGCCATCGAGAAGTCCGCGCTTGTAGCGGACTGTACGGACAGCTTGAACATCTGCCTCCACTGATTCCCCCGTGAAAGCTAGCTGGAAGAGAAACATGTCCACCACGTTCTTGAACCGGTAGTAGAGTGTTATCGGGCATAATTCTGCGGAGCTAAGCGTTGGTTTGCCCTTTGACCCTGACTGAATGGAGTACCCGCCTATGCCGGCTTTTCGGATGAAGATCACCGGAAAGTTCTCGTGATACCCGTACTCAGGGACTAATTCGGCATCCTTAAGGACGACTGATAAAATTAGCGTTTACTCAGAGAGTGAGGAGTGAGGGGATTACCGAAACGTTGGTCTGTCGATCCCTCCCGCTGAGTTAAAACTCTCAGGTCACCCATTGTGTTTCGAAATATTCTGACAACACATTCATCCCAACTCCCATCGGGATCACACGAGTCTGAAGCCAATACATTCCTACAGTAAGGGGCGTTAGTACCTCAACAACACAGTGGACGCCGGGATGAGCCATCTTACAAGGCCTTGAACTCATCCTTCATAACCTCCGTTTCACCGGGGCGAACACCATGCTCAATCGGCTCTGAAAACGAGCCTCCAGAATTCCTGGTAGTCACATAGGGATAAGTCGGGGATACAGGAGACATATACCCATTTTTAGGAGGAATCCAGCTCCCTTGAGATTGACTGACGCTAAAATCCCGGGCACTATGCGCCCCAAAAACCCCCGGGCTCAGATCTGACGGGGAGAAGGGGGTGGATGAAGTATTCAGCGGTGGCAAAGGCTTTGTCGAGTAATAGTTTTGCTTCAATGATGAGATCTGCTGAGCTGCATTGCGCCCCTTTGACCGGGAGGTTTGCAGTGGCGGGACACCGAATTGCATGGAGTTTATTGGCGACAAGGATGTCGAACTTACCGTAGCGGAACTTCGTGATGCTGAGAAATTTCCCAGAGTTGGGGAATCGAGCCTCCTCTCTTCAAGGAAGCCACTTTTGCCCATCGTAGAGGTACCTTGAGAGCCAGCATCTTGTTTACTTTTCGCTATCCTCAAACCATTTACATAACTTAGGCTGGCATCTCCGCTGGCCCCCGTATCCGGAGATGATGACGGCGGCTTTGCCTCTGGAACCTTTTTCCTCAGAATACGTGTATCTGAGCGGCCAAGCGATGACCCTTTCATCCTCCGTAGGGTATCTTCGCGCTCTGAGACCAGCTGCTGAGATTCTTTAAGGTGTTGAGGGCTTTTCTCTTGTCGGGTCTCTTGAGTGACGACGCCGAGCGAGTGAAAGGCATTCTCCAGCTCGTCAAGGGGATGGCCCTTCGCCGAATGTCTTTCATATGTGCTATATTCCGCCGGGTGGACTGCAACATTGCTCATTTGTATACTCGGAGCCCCGGGGGCGCTCTCTGTTGGTGGCTTTGGCGAGTGCTGTTTAGAGGTGTGTTTTTCTGAGACCGGCAACTCAATTTCTTCGTCAGCGTCATCGATTAGTATTCGGAAGTCGCCGAGGTTGTTGAGAGTATTCCAGTCCGGCAGCTCAACCTTAGCTTCCAGAAGTCTCTTCATTGAAAAAGCGATTTCCTAATTTACCGCTATTGTTAAGAAAAGTTCCTGGCGATCGCAATATGGTACGGTACTCGGATAGGGTTCTTCTTACATTTGAGACTAATGCCAAGATTGCTTGCGACTCCCTAACCATCCGCTCCGAGCGTGGGTCTTCTCGAATTTTGCTAAATATCCAATAGGATTTGATGAGATTAAGCCATCCCTCTGCAGTTGGTGTTCCAGATATTCCAGCATTCTTGATGTCTGAGCTCGCTTTGTAGATCCAGTACATGCAGCTCTTCAAAACCGTATCCATCTTAAAGTCATTAGGAAAGGTGCCTCCGTTTATGGCAGAATTTTCGTTGAATTTTATAATAATCGAGTCATCCACAACACCGCCGGTACCGGTTGTAAGTAAAGATAATAGCTGTTCCAAGTACTGCTCTACAAGGTCGGCGGTTTCGATTAAAACATCGATATGGTCCCTATAGAAATCGTTAGTGGGCTCTGAGCGGGCGATCTGAAGTTGGTCAATTACCAACCTCCGTAGCACGCGATAGGCGATCTCAAAAACCCAACAGTGATACTTGATATCTTCCAGTGCGTTTAGAAGCCCCCGATCACCCCCGTTAAACCTCATCTTCATGCCGAAGTTCGCCCACCATTTCTCCGTCTGCGCAGCGTGTATCCTACAGCTCCTCAATAGGTTTTCGGCATCGTCCAGCGTGGCATTGACGCCCGTGACAGCGAGTTGTAATATTTTGTGCGCTGCAATTTTGTTGTCTATCCTCAGGATAGTTGAATGGGGATTATTGTTCTCATCAATAATCTGGCCGAGCAGAGCTCCCAGCCGCTCGAGCTCTCCCCCGAGAGAGAGGATCAGGCAGGGTGCATGGATAATTCCGTGTAGATATGTTCTCAGGATATCGCTTGTTCGTTCATGGGCTTGAACATGCTCTGTGAGTCCAACGCCGAAACCCTCGAATACGAACGACATCGGTAACCGCAGAGACCGCAGAGCTCTCTACTGAAGGCTTTATGTCCGTCCGTTTGTCCAGTAAATAAGGACGGGAAAAAAATAAAACGGCGCGCGCGTATGTAGGGCGCAGCAGCGCACTGTATCAAGGTTCAGTCGTCTAACGTGGGGTTTAAACTGATGGGAGCCTTGCAAGTCAACGTGGAAAGTCGACGTCGATCTTAATGGGCAAAGTAAGAGTAGAAAAACAAAAAAAAAGCCAAGATGGAGCGCTGTGGCGGAACATACTCGTACAGGTAATATCCTATGCCGGTGGGGAAATTTTTGGGAATTCAAATCCCAAAGTACCGTACTTGTATCAATACAGGTACCCACCATAAACGCCGCTGCACGCATATTTGCTTTTTTTTTTACGATGGGACAAGTTATTAGGTGGTGCTAAAGATTTATTCATCTTACCGTATTCTCAGGCTTGGTCTCTACAAGCCGCCTTGCCGTCTCACCGCTTTGGGAAAATCAGCCTAAGTAAAGACCCTACCATTATTATCAGCCAGAGGCTGGGGCAATCGAGGGGAGCGGGGGAGGGCGGGGGAAGAGAATGGTGGAGAGAGGAAGGCTACCAATCCTATGGCGATACGGTATTCAAGAGAACACCAACCACACGGTATAGGTGCTGTACGAGTACTCGAGTGCAAGTACGGTACTCG
This sequence comes from Tuber aestivum, assembly GCA_900010015.1. Taxonomy (NCBI): domain Eukaryota; kingdom Fungi; phylum Ascomycota; class Pezizomycetes; order Pezizales; family Tuberaceae; genus Tuber; species Tuber aestivum. Next base: position 272,892 of record LN890974.1, read on the forward strand.
TACGGGTACAGTACGCCCCAAATTGTGGGACATGGATACCGTACCTACCGGATAATAAAACCGAATCGAAAGGCACACAAGGCATCACCCCCCTTAACTCATCTCTCCTCTCTCTTATTACCGGTTTACACGTGTACTCGAGCAGAATAGAGTGATATGGGATACACTGAAAGTTGGCCGGGATGTGCCGCCACGGGCGTGACATGGACCACTCGGAGGAGGCGGGGGGGCTTCCAGCTAAAGTGCAAGCGGAATATCGTTGGAACCGGTGCGAGATATCTACCCCGATAACTTGGATGAAAGAGATCGCTACAGAATATGGATGCCGCACAAATGATCGAGCGAAGTCGGAGAAGCCCTACTTTTACGACTGCAGCATCATGCGAGCCAAATCTACAGTACCAAAGGGGGCAGTTGGCCAACTTATGGGTGCATCCCACACTCCCCTCCTCACACACACCGCGAGTCTGGCACTTGCAATTGGCATGAAGCATCGGAAAATGAGACGGGTTTTTCTTTCGCCGGCTACGGTATGTGGTCGTGTAACGAGAGCCGTATTCTCAGATACTTATAGCCAGCTATAGGTACCAGTACGAGCAGCGACATTCGTGGTACTAGTACGCATTGGTGCAGTAGCACTACACGAGCGCCGTGCTGCACGATACCGGTAAAATGCATAGCGGTATCATACCCTTCAGCGGTTGTGAAATCGAAAATAAACCCGAGTGACAAGGCAAGGAATGAATACTACTTGTCGGGAATAAGCGAAGGGATACGGTACAAGTACTCGTAGTAGCAAAATGAGACAACAGAGCGCCTACGAAGAACACCCCACACCCCATCGGGTACTCTACCGTTGTACAAAGCTTTCCCCTCCCATTCTGGGCTAGGCAGCCAAAAGTTTTCGAAGCAAAAACCCTTGCCAAACCATGCAATCCAGTAATAATAGCCTCCTGAAGAAACAAGAGTCTCCCCCCTTCCCCGTTTCTCTCCCTGCCTGTACAAGTGCCGTACCCTACTTGTACTCGTACAGCGCTCTCCCTCTATTCATGACCCTGTTCAACACCAGCCATCCGCTTACAAGTGGCTCTCCCCTTAGATATGAGGACTTCTCTGCATGTTCCGGCAAGATGGGAGAAAAGAGTCCAGGTGCAGGATAGCTGTGACAGCCGCCCAATCTCTCCCGCAAAAATACTTCGCATTCCGGCGACATTGTGATACAAGTGCAGTACTCGTACAAGTACTACCTTCTCGTGAATAATTATCTCGGCCCCCCCTTCCAGTTACCGTAATCGTAAAGCCAGGCCCCGAAGCGCACACCTCCCCTCCCCTTTCTCCCCATCCCATGCAGCCGCTAAGCCGAAATTATGAACCTGCTAGACGCGAGGCTGAGTATTTAAATCCCCGTCTGCGGGAAGTATACGAGGAAAAAGAAAAAGTGAATACGGTCACTCATTTGAGTGGATAGACCAAAGAAGACATACGACCAGGCAGCAGGCGGCAGGTTTGGGCCTGACAGGTACTTGTAGCCCCCATGCCTCTAACAAGAACCACGAAGACCCCGATACACCTGGTCTCCTCATTTGCACCTAATCTTCGCCAAAATCCGCCCTATGAAGAACTAGAGGAGCCTCTTCGCCCATCAAACAATAAAGACCGTAATCACAACCACGGCTCCGTCGCCACCAACAACCTTAACCCAGGAGGAGAAAAAACTTCGAGAGGGGTAGCGGGAGAAAGCGCTTCCAGGGCGAGAAGCGCGAGCAAGAAAAAGCAGAGAGTATCGCCTATAAGAACTGTTGGTCTCAAAACAGGAATCGAGATGTCGCAAATATCGTCTGACATTTCGAGGACCCAATCCCCCGCGAGCTCCGCATTCCCATCCTACTTTCGCCGAGAAAAGAATACGCTTGCTGTCGAGAGTTTACCTGAACTACCAAACAGCGATGGGTGTCCCAGCGATCATATCCACAAGGAGGAAGACGGGCGGGGTTCGGGAGGAGAAGAGAGAAGGAAGGACGCGGTTTACTACGCTCCGATTCCCGAGAAACAGAAGTTGGGGTACATGTCTACGGCTGCGCTGATCATAAACAAGATGATCGGTACCGGGATATTTTCGAAGCCTTCGGCGATATTGAAGCTGACGGGGTCGAAAGGAGGGGCGCTGTTTCTTTGGGTTGCCGGTGGGGTTATGACGCTTACTGGGTGAGGGATCCACGAGGGATGATTGAAGCTTATGTCGTTCTAATGTTATCGGGATTTTCAGATTATTCGTCTATCTGGAATTTGGTGTTGCATTGCCATTCAATGGCGGTGAATTGGTCTATGTAGCTCTCACGCCCTTCGCCTCTCTACCTCCGATTGCGAATACGAGCTAATATGCAAAATAGCTAGATGAGGCATACACACGCCCGAAGTACATTGCGAGTTGCATGTTCGCCATCTTCTTCGTCTTGCTGGGAAACACCGCAGCAAACACAATTGCCTTTGCAAAGCACATGCTAGTAGCTTTCAACCCCAACGAGCAGAGCCCAGATTACCGACTGCAGAGATTTGTAGCATTAGTCTGCATCACATTTATTTGCCTCCTCCATCTATTCTCGCGCAAGATGGGAATCTTCGTCAACAATGCATTGGCAGCGTACAAGGTTGGCCTGCTCACGTTCGTGGTGATTTCAGGGTTCGTATGTCTGGGCGGTGGCGGGAGCGGTGATCACAAGAACACCCCCTACGGGAAAGAGAACCTTCAGAATGCGTTTGAAGAAAGCTCTGGATCGCCGTACGCTTATGCCAGCGCAATGTTGAGCGTGCTGTACAGCTATCAAGGGTGGGAGAACGCGAATTATGTGGGTTCTAATCTTGCGCTTAACGGGGGGAAGTATGCTAATCCCGAGTAGGTCCTCGCAGAGGTCAAGAGACCGCGGGGTGATGAGTCTCGGACTTTCAAACGTGCAGCTTTGGTAGCGTTTACAGTGGTCACGTTACTATATATTCTTGCGAACGTCGCATATGTATAGTCACCTAGACGCCAAATTATTAACAGACACTGGAACTGATATCGGTGCCTAGTTTTCTGCCAGTACCACAAAAGAACTCATAGAAACCGGTTCCACCGCCGCTGCCGAATTCTTCATAAAAGTTTTCGGCAACGGGCCCTTCGTGAGCAGAGGTCTCAAAGTCCTCATTGCTCTCTCCGCCTTCGGAAACGTCGTCGCGGTAACATACGCAAATGCTCGAGTCAAGCAGGAAATTGCGAAGCAGCGAATCCTGCCATTCTCAGAGTTCTGGGCAAGTACCAGTCCATACGGAACCCCCGTTGGTGCTCTCATCTTGCACTGGATATTCACCGTGATCGTCATTGTAGCAAGTAAGTTTCCATGATCCTGGTTGAGGATTCTGTATTTTCAAAGAATTACCACCGCTAACGCAACGCTAAAGCACCCAATTACTCGCGCAAGGATGAGGCTTACAACCTAGTCAGTGTCTTGTTCACATACGGCCACACTTGGATCGGAAGTACGTTACACTATATTCCCATCCGTCTCCGCCCCCTATAACCTTGGATGTATATGACAAGTTCCCCCTGAAACTAACCCCCTCCCCCTCTTGCGACAGTCTTCGTATCCCTCGGTCTAATCGCCCTCCCCCTCCACGATAAGTTCAGCGAATGGCGACCCGCCATCGTGAGCATTAAGAAGCTATACGGATTAGTAGCCCTCTACATAACCCTCAATGTCTTCATTATAATCTTGATCTGGTGGCCTGCCAAAACCGAGGAAATCAGATCCTACGTTGCCCCCTCCGTCGGGACCTCAGTCCTCGCCTTCGGTGTGCTGTACTGGGTTGGTTTTGCGAAGGTATTGCCCGCGCTAGGGTATCATATTGACTCTGAGCCGGATGAATTAGTCGACGGGAGTCGGGTTGTTACTTACAAGGTATTTGAGTCCCACGATGGGTTTATCCCTAGAAGTGGAATGCGAATTGACGGCTGACGATTCCGATAGCGTTACAAGACTGGCCCGGCATTAGCGTTGGCTGATTGGTGGGAGCGAACTTTTAAGAAGAAGCAACAGCTATGATTCGAGTTACCCAGGTCCTCGGAGTAGATTTTCTGGGTATCCCTTATTTTATTTCTTTTCACCTTATGGAGTTAATACTCTCAAGTTACATTGGTATTTTTTTTGTTTTTGTTTTTTCCTTATGACCCCAACATAGTGACCCTCGCCGAGGGTTTGTTAATTGGCGCCTGAAGCTTGATGGGGGGTCCTGTCTGGCTTGGGTCGGATGGTTGGACGGTTTTGGCTGCGGTCGATTTTTATTTTATTTTCTTTCCCTGAACTTTCCTTCCTGCTACCATATGTAACTTAGCCCCCCTTGCCTACTCGGGTACCTGCGTCACTGTACAACTCCACTTGAGCACTACCGTTTCACCTGCTCCAGTCCTGTAGCAATCTTGTATAACAGTCTCCCACCTGTCTATCCAGTGTCCCGAGCACGAAACGTCTACCCTCTCTTCTCCTTTTTTCCCCCTTTCCCCACCCCCTCTATTCCAGGCGGTAACGCTACCGTACTCGATTCAACTATTCTTCCCTCATAAAACAGTGCTCCTAAGTTAAAGTATCAATAACATAAGCAGAACAGGAGAATTAACCCATACCAGCGCGACAGATTCCCTGTCTTGCGGTGATGAAGGGGCATTTTGTAACAGGCAGTGCATGGCATAAACATTATGCAGGTCGGACAGCCGAGGTGAGACGGGTACAGAGATAGAGTTGAACTTACAAGGAGTTTTTTTTTTTCTTTTCAGTTTTCGGTATGATGTTCAGTTCATTGTAAACGCGAGCGTCTACCGCAGCCCCATTTTTCCAACACTAAGGGCAAAACTAACAGTTGGGGAGCGGGAGGCCAGAGCGGTAGTGGGAGGGAATGATGCATTACAATCATACCGCACCCGCACAGCACGCACTCTCCAGTGCAGTATCATCAGCGAGATAATTCATGCATAGTTGGTATACAGTGGTGCAATAGGTTAGCCCCATCACACCAGTGCCAGGCACAGTCTCAAAACATGCCGGGGTGGAAGGTCTAAGACGGTATCACAAACTCTAGGTTTACGAGTAGTGTTCCCCTCGGTAGAAGTGACATGCATGACATGCTTAAATGGCGGGAGTTCTACGCACCCTCCATGCAACATCACTCGCCCGCGATACCCCAACTCGTGTTCGGAACCGCAATAAACGAGACCATTCTACATGTAGCAGTATGAAGCCGCCATTAGCAACCTTATACTCAAGTACTGTAGTACACCCACTGCCCCAGTTTCGCCCGTCAAACTCTCCCGGATGAGAACCACCCCTTCTCCTGCTGCACAACCCCACTCGCCTACCTCCCACCCCCTCCTATAATACCCAGGCCAAAGAATGTTATTTTGCCCCAACGTCACTGTGCAGAACTCTTGCCGCAGAAAAGAGAAAAGAAGTGCTGTGCCCTATGTCCCATGCTACCGTATTCCCTCCCATCTCGCCTTCTTTCCTGACTGCAGGTACATTATACTCGTAGACGACGGAACACGTTTGTATCACCCGAGCCAAGTGGGCCAGTACGAGTACTCGTGCAAGTAGCATCTACGACGCTCGTACAAGTACCGTACTTATAACTTATAGTGGAGACTTGGGTCACCCCTGCTACGGGGGTGGGTCGGCACGACAGGAAGGCCACAGCGAGCAGTGCATATACGGTACCGGTAGTAACAGTGAGGAGTAAACAACCACCGGTACTGCACCTACTGTACCAGCACTCTACTGTACTTGTACACCTGCCCCGCTGTGAAAAAAACAACAGGGTATGAGAGGGAAAGGGAAAAATCGCGAATGGAAAAGAAAGGTACCGAACCTGTGAAAAAAATCTCTTGTCGGCGACCGGTGTTTGTTTGTCTGTGGAGAAAATGTTCTCGCGTCTCACTCTATCCCTCCCTCCCTTCTTTCCCCAATCAGCCCAAGAGCCGTTCTAAATATAAACGTCGCCACCAACGAAACTCGTGTTGGGTAATTGACGAGATAACATTCCGAACGTCCTCATTTGTCACTGCGAGCTCTGTCCAGATCTCCGACCATAACTGTACCAGTACTTACTTGTACGAGTACTAGTACTGGCACTCGCAGAATGCGGAATACTGTAGCTGATCCATGTGTGCCAGGTGCTACAAAATCTTCCCCCCCCCCCACCGGGAAAAGGGGGCGAAGAGCACGGCAAAAGGTGAGTTGTGCAACCCCCCCTCTACAATACCGGTGAGGGACATCAAAAACAAAAGAATGCCAGATCTTATCGGACCAGGCAACTCAATGGCATACGGTAGCACCCGGCGCGCACTCCGATTACCGGTATCTGGGATCCCACGATGAATCAGATAAGATGGGTGTAGGGGAGGCATTCTTCCCATCTGGGGTGCACTACTGTACGGTAGGGTTTAGTTTGGGGGGTCCAGTATCATAATATTATAAAGCCTATCATACTCGCAGTCCACTACTAACCCCACCGCAGCCCATTCGGGGTCCTTCGAGGGTTCGCCTGATTCTGCACTTTCCTGTACCGAAGTTTCATGAATGAAAAGCACAGGAGTGAACAAAGCTTTGAAGCCCTTCCCATGATTTCTACTTCCGACGATGATCCACGATTTCCGGGAACCCAGGAGTCAAAAATATCCTAGGGGCTCCCTTCGAAGTTGGCACCCCCTGAGCACACGGAGTCGCGCATTTCACTACCGTACTGTAGTTGGACCTGGTGCTAAGTCGTCCAGAATTCCCCCCTTTGGATTAAGGGGGGCAGACAGAGAGGAAGAAACAGGCTTTCCGCCTACGAGACAAGCGAAAAAAAGGAAAATACTCCACTTCAATGACAAGCCTTACTAGGAGAGGCAATTCCAACGTCCTACCGTAGCGTAGACTCTAGCTACTTCTAGTATTCAGGTCCGATGCCATGACATGCTAGAGTAGAGTATGATACAGTACTCGAGTACTGTATGTTGATCCTGTCTCTGTTAACATCGAATAAAGTTACCGGTACTACGGTAGACCGTCCAATTAGACGATGATCGCAAAGAAGGGTGCAAGCGCGTCATAAAGGTTCGTGCCCATCTCCCGAGCGCAATTTGCTACCGTTCCATTATTATTGAGCGAGAAAACTCCCAGGTGCAAGGTTACCATTTTTTAAAAAGATCAAGAGAGGGAGGTGGAGTTGCTCGAGGTTATGCAGAGTCAGCTCGCTAATTGGTGGGGAAGTAAAGCGGGAAGGAGACGTCCTAAACGGGGGAAACAATGAATATCACTGAACGCTTTCGGGAATCGCAACCATCGCATCGATCGGACTGCGCTGTGTCGATTGATTCTTCGTATTCTTCCATGAAAGAAATAGTACGAGTAGGGCAATAAATAACACTCGTGTGCACCTATCCGGCACGAAAAGATACTGTGCGAGTAATTTACTTGAGCACTTGTACCTGCACCGGAGCGCATGGATCAATAGTTTACTTGCACTCGTATTTGTATGGCAGGCTATCTGTGCGCATCTGAGCGCCCGTACTGGAATGGAATCGAGTGCTCCGGGACTCTGTGCGAGCGCTGCGTGTAGGATACTTGCACCCGTACGGGCACTCGGGTACGTACAGGTACACCTGCAGTCCTACGGTACGACCATCGACGCTTACGAGAAGATACTCGGATATTAGAGTTAGTCCGTGAACATTCCCAAATGAATGGCCATACGCGGCTGGGCCTTTTGATAATAACACAAAGAGGACAGATTCCGTGAACGCTTCGCGATGTTTTATTTACCAGAAGGGGTATCTACCGGTACGCAGTTTGGCCAATACGACGGTGTTCACGGATCAACTGTCCATCCGAGTACGGCTGAACGCCCCACATCCTCAATAGAACGCGATATACGTTCGACTCGCTGATAGCGATATGCTTCTGGATCGCGATATTGGAATTGCAGCGAAGCTCTCCAGCTAGCCCACTGTTCGGCGGTCAAGCGAGGGGGATGAGCTGGTGGAGTAACCCCAACAGCGTGAGATGGGGAGACAAGTGTGGGTACCGTATCGGCTGGTTGGGACTCCAGCGATCGCGCAGTGGTGGGTAGCTGTGCGGGGGGTATGGTAAGCCGTGTGGAAGCTCATGTGCGTTCGTGGTTGTGCACAGGTGAGGGCGCTGGTCAGCTGTTGCGTGCGTCCCTTCGTGCATTAAGTCGCTACGGTAGTTGAGCTCCTGGAAGGGTGACACTTACAGGTACCAGCACTGTACAAGTACTCATACAACACCTTCCTCCTCACAGGCTTCGTCCAAGACAATATTTTCTCTTCTGCTGAATTTCATCCCCCCCTCGGTCACTCCTCCGTACTTGTGCTGAGAATTCACAATGGATCTTTCCGAAACCCTAAAGACCTTTTCTCTCAAGGTCGTGACGCGAGAGTTGGTCGGCCAGCCCATGTGTTACCTACCACATGCGACCATTTAGGTATTTTTTTCTTCTTCTTTCACTCCCTCGGTTTTTACGGACATTCGTCTTAAAAGGGCAAGAAGATGCTCTCGGGACGAAACTGGGAGGCACAAGTACTTGTACGAGTACTATACTCGAGTACAGGACCATACTTCTTAGTCAAAGTCGGATCGGAGCCAAGGGCAGCTGAGCCAACTAGAGGGTAAGAAGACCGCCAAATCGCCACAATTTAAGCAAATCGGGAGGGGAAATTGGGCATGCCCTTACGAAAAGACACAGTATCGTACCGGTACTCGAGCGTAGTAAGGGGGGTAGTGAACAGAGGGGGACGGTAAACCGTACTAATGAGTATACCAAAAATCTTGTGGCAAGTAAGAAATTTGGTAGGGTTGCTGCTATCCCTCCTGTTCGTTGCCCCCCCTGTTGTGTTATCCCTGTTCGTCGCTTGTCCCCAGCACCCGCCGAGCCTCGGGTACAGTACGTCAAGATGGTAAGAGAAAAGCACAAAGCTGAGGACTACATGCGGTGCCGTATCGTAGCCAAAATACCAGATACTAGTACCGTGCATGCCCTACCGACATCTCCCCGAACTTACTGGTGTACAGACGGTAGGGTACCGGCACGTAGCTGCTCCAACAGGAATTCTCATACAATCATCTGGAGAAAAATAAAATTGACAAAAACGAAATGATACGAGTACTGTGCTCGTACAGTGTCGTGGGACCGAGGTGATACCGCGATTGACCGTTAAATCAAAAAGTTCAGGTTTGCCATGCGATCCTAAGACATCCCCCAGATTCTCAACAACTGTGGAGACTCCCGACCCCGAGAGTGTGGGATATTAACCCTAAATGATTACGGTATCCCACCCTTCATCCGCCCCATTGATCCCTCAGCTTTGCTATGGGGGAGATTGGGTCAAAGCGCTCTTCGGATTCCCCATCTGGCCGCCGAGCGCTCACACTGTGCCCCGACTTACAGTGTTTATTTTTTTTCACTTCCTGCCCGGAATGGGGCGTACCGCCATTCTTTGGCAGGGGTTGAAGTCTAGAGCGTGTAAACCGGACATGGAGGTCACGCCTTATCACTCGTCAAATATTTTTCGCTCAGCTCCGCGTGGGCGCGGAATCCAAACGTCTCGGCTATCTGACTCCCGTTCGATAGGCAATTCACTTGTACTAATAGCATACAAGTACTGGTACTTGTATTTGTATTCTATTCCACGTTCGCTCTCATGCGCGATAGGGGCTCCCCTGAGAAGATATGGCAAGCTCAGTTTTTTGTTCCTTAGACCTATGCGTGTACCGGTCACAACACCCAACCGGTGGGATGTTACCCGGGTGATTGGACTCGAGTACCTGCGAGCCTTCGGGTCCAGGATTTTCCAGGAAAATGTGGCTTTTTTTTTCCTGCTCGGCGCATGCCAGATATTTGCTTTGGCCATGCATGAAGATATGATACTTACCGTATATTCGCACCGGAGGTAGGTTGTGGGAGGTGGAATGCGATTGGCCACACCATCGTGAAAACCTCAAATTTTCAACTCCACCCGCTCTAAACTGTGTCCGAGTCGCAGCCAAGATGAAAGGTCCTATTACCAGATCTCGCGCTCCCAAGAAAAACAAAAGGAGAAAGGGAGGGAGGGAGTATAAAAGATACAGATTTTTCTGCCGAATTGTGGTCGGTAGTCACGATGAATTTGGTTGAGCATTGCTGGGCAAAGCGGTTACGTCCCCCGTTTCACGACTTAATCTCTCCCCAAGTACTCGTAATACCAGCGCTAAATCCGGTGAAGGGAACTATAATAAATATATCATAGTACGATAAGCGAGTGGTTGTCTATAACTATAACTTAAGCCCCAAAGTAAAGCACCCAGAGCTCAACAGTATAAAAAGGAGATGCTGGAGTGTGCGCAGTGTCCTGCGTTGAGCGATATTTTCGAAGACGCACCTACCGAGCGAGGATGATATCCCCTCCGAATGTCTTAAGACTCGGCACGGTACGCCACTCAGTGCGGAGTGTTTGTGTTACTGCGGGTATACCGGGAAGCTAAAAGTTTAACGTAATCTCTAAAGGAGCGGAATATGCCGGACCTAATAATGGAATCTATCTCCAAAGAAATGTCTCAATCCATGATTGTGTTATCGGAACTATAAAATATGCGCACTACGCAGGTTAGGGCTGGATGTAATTGAAGAGGAAGGGCGACAGGCTCTGGGTCGCTCAGGTTCCTTCCTACTGGACGGTCGGCTGGGCTGTGTTAAAAACCAAGAAGATTTTGCTGCGGGTTGTTCAGCCCATTGTCTTGAAGGTTGGTAATGTTTCTATCCTTATCCTGTTGGCTTTACCACCTCTTTGTGGGAGCGCTTGGGGAGATTGGTTAGGGATGGGTTGTAGAGCTCCTATTTCAAGTGCTTCACTGTTAGTAGTTTGTACTGGGGTTATCCTCACGACGGTTAGGACTTTGGTGACCTACAAGCTGAGGCTTGTCACACATGTATTTCCTTTGCATATGGGTGGCGGTAGCAGGAAATACAATGAGTATCATAGTTTCCTTCCTTCCTCTCTCTACTCTCCGGTGTTCTCATTCACAAGCCCTGTTTGAACTACTGGATTAATAACGATTGAGATTGGAGGCATTCAGTTGGGGCATTGGAAAAAAAGTTTATGGAGGGTATGATGTTTGGGTTAAATTCGTGTCATCTACCGCGTCCGCCGTCTTCCGGTTTGGAGACCTCGGTGCGCGTAGTACAGTACCCTTTCCGCGTACAAAGCTGACGGACCCACTCGATTTTTGACTCTCAAAACACCCTTCGTCGATCCTTGGGTCAGATTCCTCCACTGACTGCTGAAGGCCACCCCCGGACAACACCATCTTGACTCGTTCCAACTATAGGGCGGGATCTAACCGCCGTCCCAAGCGTTCCAAGCCTTTTGAGCTTCCTTCTTCGAGATTTTGTTGGGGGTGTGGAAAAAAAGATAGCCTAGGAGTAGGAAGGAACGCAAGCTTATACAATAGAGCTAAAGACAGCCCTTCCTCCTGCGGAATGTATATTATATCGCAGTTGGGGTATGGCACTGCACCTCGCAAGCCCAGGGAACCGCAAAAAATCTGCCCTTCGCTTTCGATCATTAAATATCACCCTCTGATGTGACTAATTGGGAGAACTGTAGAAAAATTATAGTAAGCAGACAAGCACCAAAAGCCGCCTTTGGCCGTGACTACTCCCACTATTGTTCAGAAGTATTTTGAACGTGGTTTCTAGATGAGAAGCTGATAGGCTCGTCCCTTGAACTGGGAAATTAAACAGAATATACCGATATATGAAGAAGGGTAAGATATCCGCCTAATAAATGCTACCTGAGGTTATACAGAATATGTGAGGAGCCGTTACCTTCACTGGATAAGTAATTTCCTGGGGACCACCGGCGATAGGTGTGGAATCAATTGTTGAACACCTACAAGAGGTAAGTATATCAAACCAATATTCGCATTTCGCACATCAAAACGCAGAATAAACTTGCCTTAGTTGACTCATACTGGGTAGTGCTAAGGCAATTATATATTGACCTCTTATAGGGATAGTTCATAGAAAACTCTTGCATGTTCTCCCTTTGGATGTCTACAGAACTACTAAACTTCAACGGTCAACACAGAAGATGGTACTCTCTTTCGGTGTTCATGGGGGTACCAGCCTCTTGAACCTCCCGGGGGTTAGTGTCCTTTTGTATAGCTGACGGCCATTAATGTCCCGGTTCTATTAGCACGAATATCTGGGGTCTCGGTATTTTGACCACAACATCATCTCGAAGCATGCTTGATCACTCGCATAATACATTGGTGCGTCTGTCTCTTGAGCGGTCTGAGGCAGTCAAATTCGCCTCTGGGCACGCTAGTCCTGACATGGAGCGATTTGGCTCTTGTGGTTTTACGAATATCTAAACTACTAGGTTATTTGAACACTAAAAGGCCTGGGAACCCGGTTTCCTAACTAGGTTCAGCTAACCCTTGCAGAATCTAGCCTAAGCGTGCGTGCCTGGTGACGAATTTGACGGGTTTAGACTGCCCACGGGATAACTTGTTGGGGGCATTTTCGACCCCCTCTTTTTCACGGTAGGAATATAATCACCAGCAAGAACATCCGGATTAGTAAGTAATACTGTTGCCCCCCGTAATCCAGCAGCAATTGACTTCAGACACAGTTATGGCCCTCAAGGATAAGAATGGTGTTTCGGACTATCGAATATCACACAAGAGGCAACCCCACGGCTCTGACGACTACCCGAATGTTCCGCCTACCTTCTCTCTCCAATAAACCGAACCCGAGACCCCTTCCCGTCTTTCAAGCCCTCTCGTGGCCCCCACTATTCCCACGCACTGGGCGCATCATTCTTCCTTCTACGGCTCCGGCTCACCCGCCCCCGCACATCCAACCATCTCCCTCGAGCCCGAGGAAACTCCGCCAGCAATTACTATTTCTGCTTCTGTTCCCACTGCAGAACTTGGGTTTTCTGTGGCAGAGGTATTGTCTACCCTTGCTGGCAGAAAAAAGCTGGGAGGATCCTTGATAACCTTCGGGTACTCCGCTCAGCGGAATTAAAAGTATTTAGAAGGGCTTATTTCTTGCTTGGGGCACTGGTATGCATCATAGAAAGTGTTTCCGCTAACCTTGTTAAAATCGCATTATCTAACTTATACACCACAAGAAGAGTGTATATTCGACCCTTGTATCTTGCGGGGTACGGATAGGGAGAGGCTCCCGGGCCGGGCTCTCAGAATGAGCGGTATCCCAGCCGTAGCTTGGACTTGATTCACAGTTTGTTGAACGTGGCGAAGCTCCGGTAATAATACCAGCACGGTTTTCATCCAGGCTCTCTTTCACCCCAGGGCCAAGTTGAGCGCAGCAAAACTCATGGTCATGCTAATTATTTACAAGGCGGTTGGCAACTATATATCATAGGAACCGGGATAGTTGAACCCTACACTGCGATGCCCAGAATTCCCCTCCCTGGATAACATTTTATATTACACTGGACCGGTTTTTAAACATACACCCCCCAAACCTCCAGACAGAATCATTTCGTTTTCCGGTACATTCCCTTGCCCCCCACATCTTGCTAGTGCCTGTGGGTGACTGAGTTGTTTTTCTAGATAATACCGTTCAATGTCACTCGGATACCCAAGGTCTTGACCAATTCCCGCTCACCAAGTTTGATGAAAGTACGGTGGGAATTGTGTTAGGTGAACCGTGAGCAAACACGGTGAGCCCGACTCTCGAAGGCGGGGCCTGCCGTCTGACTAGGTCTACAAAATCTCATATACGGGCGGGGAGATTCCTGTGGGGTAGTGCTCTACGCGGGGAAGCCATCGCGGTGCCAAACATTGCTTGACAGGTCCACCCTCCAGCCCTTGGGATGTCCCTAGCCACTCCCCGTGTCTGGCGCCTCGGATCTGAATTCAAAGGAAGCGTTACCTTTTGGTTTCTGCCGCATTCCATGAACTTTAAGATATGGTCTAGTTGTTTTAATACTGCAAGGGCTTATTTCCATTTTCAATTTTCTTTCTTGGGCTTTACTCGGCCGAAAAAGCTATATAAACACGGCTGGGAACCCTAAATAGTCTACATGGCATATCTAGATCTGGTCCTATCGGGAAGTGGGTCAATAAAGCTGTAGGAACAGGTAATGTATCATAGGAGCACTACATCTTGGTCACTCCGTGGCGCAAGAGGCTTCTAAAAACTCCAGATACCCGGATGGGGTCTGACTGTGCCTGGGCCATTCTATAGTCCTACCCTACTCCCCCCCGTCCCTCTGCATCCTATGGAGGTGCATGAGCCTCCTTCCTCCGGGCCCAGTTCCCTAGCCTGGTTGCTTCTGCTCTCCGTGACGCTCCCACGTCTTTCCCCCGAGGCCCTCGCCGGCCGGGTCCCCTGTCCTTTTGCCCCCGGAGGAACTCCTGTAGCCGGCTTCCTAGCCAACCTTGCTGGGCCCTCCCGCTCGTATTTCTTCTGGGACTCCACGTTCTTCCCCCGCTCAGAGGCCGCCCGCGCTCTCTATCGTCCCCGGCGGCCCCCATGCCCGGCCTCAAAACACCCCGGATCACTAGCGGTCCCCCGTCGCCCCCCTGTGTCCCCTTCACTGAAACGCGCTGAAGATGGGGACCTTGCGCCGGTGGAGGTGGCTCGTTTGTCACTCTCTGCGACCCAGTACCCAAGACTCGCGCACAACCCACCAAGGAACCGAGGCCCCATGTGCCATGCCCTTGCCACCGTACTTATACCCCCCCCTCTAACAAGACTATCATGCACTACCATGTCTGCCTGCATAACCTTGGCCCGCCCCAGCTCCACGGCTGGTGAATCTGAAATGTAGGGGTCAGCTCACCGCAAGCTCGGTGCTCGGTCAGCAAGCACTGGGCTGTTTTCATGTGATGACCCCGACATCCCGACGATGGAAGGCAAACGCCAAGGGTGGCAATTGTGGCAGTCGCAACTACAAGAGTAATAGGGCGGGCTGGGTGCTGGGATCGAATTGCTGGAGGATGGGCTGGTTATGATACATGGCCAGACATATGCCCCTGGTGTGGGCCTTGCCCAGGCTGATGGATGAGAGTTTGTTTCGTATGATATTGTGAATTAGGGCCGGTGCGGGCGTTACCCTTATTGCTTTATGGCCGCTCTAGATGCGGGGGATCCGGAGGCGACGGTGATTAGGGGGTGGACCCCCCTACCTGCTGTACGATACCTACCGTGAGAACTCGATTACCATAAAACTTGCAATCCGTTATTGTATTATCGCGGGAATCGCTCCGTTGGCCCACGATAGGTTCCGTTTGGCAAGTTGACTGGATTGCTGGAAAGGGAGGAGAAAACTGCGAAACTAATGAGATCTGGCGTGTCCAAATGGCCCAGGATATACCGTGCCATGAAAGCGCTTTTGTAATCGTTAAGAGTTTTTCTCTCTGAATCCGGAGGTTAGAGCCCTCCCGCGGATACTGCATCACGAAGGTTCTCATCATACGGCAATTGGATCTCATCCTAGGGTATTAGAGTTGCCTTTGCTAGTGAGGTCCCGCACTTCTTTTTGTCCTAAACTGGAGTTGAGGGGCCAGTCCCCCCCACCCCCCCGTGCCGGTATCGAAGAGGGGGGATTTTGGACGTCCTGGAACAAGGTTCAATGATTCGGGTTCTTAAGGTAGCTATATGGTGGTGAGGGGTGCGTGAAGGTCTATGTTGTGGGGTATCGTTGGTTCTAGAGACGCCTTATCTGGATAGGAATGCGAGGTAGTTAATCCCGTTAGCTCTGCGATAAACAAGGCATGTGCTGTACGGCCATGGGGAATCCCAGATGCCGAACGCCTCTATCCTCCCCCCTTTCTTATTGTTGTTTGTAATATTTGGTTCAGAGGGCACTGCTTTTGATGTCTTCGGGAAGTCTTGCCATACAGGACTGAGGGTGGGAAAGGCCGAAGAATGTTATGGTAAATGGAAGTAGTAGGGGAAGTGTAGATTTGAGACTGCCCGCCGTTACTAAAGACCAGGGGATAGGAAGACCACCGCAATGATAGCCAAGTTCAAAAAAAGTAAGCATCAGCATGCGTTCCCAAGTGAAATACCGGGACCGAAGGAATCACGGCTGGTCAAAACAACCCGTGCTCATTGTGCGCAGGCAGCTCGAGCCCAAAATAGGGAAAACCCCCGTTTGTTCCGTCTATAGAAATGGGCGAATCACGGCTTACAGTAAATTAAGTACTGTACTGAGAGATTCTATTTCTTATCCCGGAACAAGCGCTTTCACTGAATTCACAGGCTCTAGCAAGGAAATTCAGCCCGATTGCTCCCAACAGCGGTCTAGACTCGGACAGCACAACTTCTTGCGGCGGTATCGTAAATCCCATTCACACACTCCACAGACACCCCCCCCAGTATGATGTTCAAGTTGATACTCAACTTGAGCGCTCTTTCGTTCGAGAACGTGTGTTAGCGCTCAACCTGCGGTGACAGTATCGCTGCCAAGACACTTGCCCGTATTGCAGAACATCGCGATGATGTGGGGAAACAACATTGGATACATTATGGAAATGGAATAGTCCTTTCCGGGAATGGTGGTATCACCGAGGATCACTCGGGAAACTGGAGCGCTTGCCCATTGGGTGAAGCTCCATACTTTGGGAGTGGGGAATCGCTCCCTTGCGCAAGTTCATTGACTTCCTGTTCAGTCAGCAGTATTTTCCCGCAGCGGTTACAGGCACTAGCATACCTAGAAAATGAAGTAACTCTTGCCACCGATAGTATCCTGATCCTTTGTGGGCGGGAATAATTTTCTGGCCTCTTCCGTGTGCTGGGGCTTATGTGACCGCGCTTTCGAGATCGCTTGCGGAGGGCTGCGCGAGAGTCTATCTTGGCATCAACCGGGGCCAATCACTTGTAGATATAGTGGCTCAGCGCACGAGGTGTCTGGAGGGTTGGGTGTTGATTGAGATATTGCACTGAGGAAGCAGGAATATTGGGTCAACCGGGCATCTATTTGACCCTTAGTATAGATAAACTACTGAGCAGAATTCTGGATCTGGGATAGATTCATATATACTGCTCATCACTTCACATTTCTAATGCTTGGAAGCCCCACAGAAAGGGCCGAGAGTCTATCTTATGGCCAATACCGATAGAAGATGGGTCCTGTGTGCTCCAACTTTGTTTTGTATGCAAAGCCCAACCTTTAATACCAAAACTGATGTATTCTACAGTTCCAGCATTGTCTCAACAGCCGATTTCCATCCCAAACTCATCTCATAATGGCCTGCCAAGCAACTGCAACTTCCTCGTCAACTGTAGAGGCATATCGGGCCTAGACATCCTCTCCGGGTGCTCCAACTCAAAAAACATATATAGCCTTCTCCATCCACTTGACCTAAAAAATTCAACTCCCCAAAGTTCCAGATTAAGTACGGAATACCCCCTCATTGGATCTGTCAGGAATCGTTCCAGATCACCCCAGTCGATCTTCATATTCTTAAGCCTTAATTCCCTCATCTGGCGAAGCCTCATCGGTTCAAGCGTTCCCCCGATTCTTGGGTCAAGATCATATGTCAGTGGATTCCCCGTGCCACCAGCGATACTTAACTTGGAGAGAGTGAGACTGAACCCGGCGATGAAGCCGTGAATCCCCTTCGACATGACAAGTTCTCTTTCCGGACTCCCGGCAATGATAGCTGGTGGTAGCGTTAGACTTAGATTGCGCACATTCGACCAGGCACCTTCTCTACCCAGCAGTGGGTTCCCTCCATCGCCGTAGCCGGGGAAAGAGCGTAGGTGCCAGAGCGCGAGTGGTGTTGGAAGTTGCAAGTCGAGTGTTTTCAGGACTACGAATCCACTCAGTACGTGTTGCGATTCCTCGAGTTGACAGCGCAGGTAGACGAGTGCTTCGTCAAGTAGCGTTCTCCCCCAAAGATATTCTGTGCTTGGATTACCCCTGATAGAGAGGGCCTGAAGCGTGGGCAGCCGGTCAAAAACCTTCTTGAAAAATCCCTCCGGATTGGACTCTAGGTTCAAGTCTTCAAACAACCCAGGCATGACGGGGATGTCCGGATCCACAAGCCTGTAACTCCCGCTCGGGCCGAAATGCCCCTGTGCAGGAAGAGGATTCAGACTACTCTTTCTTGTTGGATCTCCTGGGTGGAGGCATCCGAACTCTATGGGGCCGACATTATGGAATGTAATAACGAGGCGGTGAGCATGGTGTCCTATTCGTCCAAGGGCATCAATGTACACTAGGCGGTTGAGAGGTGTGCGTGCTCGCAGGTCTAAATGGAAACGGATCTCATTGAACATTCTAGGCCTGTCTGCTGCAAGGATGCTGTCCATCCGGCGGTTGACTCTTCTGAGCGACCGGAGAGATTTCGGGTTTAGAAAGGAGAGAATGTTCCGGCGAATTCGGCGGGGGGATATGGGGTTTCTGCTATCTATGTTTGGAGTTTGTGAGGCCATTATGTCCTCCAAGGTAGTAGGAGGTTCTGCCATGGCTGAGGAATAGATCCCGCGGATGGCGTTTATTCCTTTTCTTCCTTATATATATATAAACTTGTACCGGTAAGTGTTATTGGGGGGGAGGAGGGGAAATGGAAAGGAGTGGTGTTTGCTCTGAACTTTTAGAGATTAGTTAATGAAAAGTCTTCCTCCAACAACCGCCTTACAACGCTGGAGCCGTAGTTAGGAGTTAGGCCATGGCTTGACACCTTCTCCAGTGGGGAGCTGATTCTGTATTAAGTTTTTTTTTTTTTTTTTTTTAAAAAAAAAGAGGTTCTCTGTGAAAATCAAGACCGCTTGATCAAGCGGGCCCAAAGCTCGCAAGTCCCAGTGCTCCGTCACTACCTTATACAATTGTTTGGACTGCAATTTATTAAAACCTGCACATTGGCTTTCAATGCCAAAAAAATTCTTTTATTTGCTCGACCATGGGGGCAGCTAGACTGGCCCCGCATACTACCTGTTGGTGCATAGCAACGGACATGGCAACGGACAGAAAAAGAAAAAAAAACAGAAACTGGGTTTAGGGTATAGGGCAATGAAATTATCATTCAGAACTATCAGCATCGGGAAAGAATGATAAGGCAGCCTCAGAAGACAGGCATAGTAGAATTGAAAAATAATATAAATAGTTTAAAGAGGAACATCAATAATATTACTTGACTAGAATACCAGTCTAAATGTAACAACTTTATGATAAAGTATAGTTGATAACCGTCCTTACTTACGCCTAATACTTAGAAGCATTGATTTTGCTGCCCCCGTAAATAGGAACAAGCTTATGATCCAACTCACTCTTTCCCTGTATTCTATCAGGCTGTTTTAAATTAAAGACTCATAGTCACATTGGGTGTGCTCTTAACAATACCTCTTTTCACGATACCTGATCCAGAGTTACATATTCTCACCCTATGCGGTCAGCACATGGGCAACTACCTGCTAGATTAAAAAAATACCTTCGAGCCTTGGATGCTCTGCGTACGGTATTTTATACTCAAAAAGGTAAAGAAGACTTCAATTATTATTACTATTTCCATCCCACAAAGTCCCCCTAGTCACCAACTATCCCTATGATTGAGCCTACATTCATATTAAAAGGATACCGCAAAGAGTTAATAATTCAGAATCACGCTAAGCGTCCAGAATTTCCCCCTTTGGATTGGGGGGAGAAAATGCAACGACACTATCCTCTTTCAGCCCTTACTTTGGGCAAGTACGAGTAATTGCTGAAGCAATCAGTCTATGTGCCGTACATTCCAGTATAGCGGGAATAACCGTAAGCTAGATCAGGCTAGGGTTGAGGGTTTAGTGCTTATATAAGCCTCGATCCCCTGTTGCCGCTCAAAGCTTCTCTACCGGTGCTCGTATGTTTGCTTTTCTCTGTTGCCTTCTTGCATCCGATCCACCAGCTCACTTCCGTGTCAATACAAAACATTCCATTCTCTTCTTTTTTTTTTTTTTCCGTAAATGCATGTCTTCCTTTATCCCCCATCCCCAGTTAGAACGACATCATTGACAGACCAAGATAGCCAAACATGTCGTCTGATGATCGTTCCGAATTCCGCAATACTTTCATTTACGCTTCCAACGATCGTAATACCGTGCTCGGAGGCCTCTGGGCCACACCAGGTATTACAAACCGCAATCTCTATTCCATGCTGGAGATTTTTTGTTTGTTTAGCAACCCTTTCGAGCTACACAATGAGGATGGACAGTTGGTCGAAAAGGATGAGGCACAGCTTCTAGCAGGCAATTACTATATTGTCACTGAGGGTGGGTTTCTGCTGTGCTTTCCATCTTTAGCCGCTACTCACTGTGAATAGGTACCATCGTTCTCACTAACGAAGTCCCGCTAGTTCGTACGACTTCATTGCAGTCCGGAACCCGTGTTGCCGCGTTCCGTAATGAAGTACGTGAGCGGGACGGGGCCTGCGTTTTCACCGGTGCCCGATCAAGCAGGTGGAGAGGCTTGCAAGCCGCTCACATCTTTCCCCTGGCATACGAGGGGTACTGGAATGATCACAACTACGGCCGCTGGATTACCATTCCGCCGGCCAATCACTCCCACGGATTGATCAACTCTGTGCAGAATGGCATCTTGCTCAGGAATGATATGCACCAGTATTTTGATTTCTATGATTTGACAATTAATCCCGATGTATGGATGGCTGGATCCTCAAGTCTTCGCGGCTAATAATTGTGTAGGATAACTACAAGATCGTCTCCTTCACAGAGGACTCCCTTCAATATAACATCCCTCACCAACTTGATCAGACGTTCCTCGATAATTCACTCCGACCGGTCGATCAGCTTCTCCGCTGGCATTTTCGCCAGGCAGTGCTCACGAATATGAAGGGAGCTGGGGAGCCTTGTTTTGAGCACGATTTCCCGCCTGGCACGGACATGATGGGTGAGATCATGAGCGGCCCAAAGGCTGGAGAGAGGATGGAGTTCGAGCTGTTTAGCCGCTTTAATGCAGCGGGGGGTTCACACCTGGTGAAGTCTACCTAGAGCACTACTAGCACAGTATTCAATAAAACTGGGTTTACCAGCGGTGTTCGCTCATAAATTCACCAGAAACCAAGCGAGCCCGGAGGTGTGATGTTAAACAAGACGAGGAACCAAAACACTTCATTCCAAGTACTACCATGGGCGGACCCTCCTCGCAGCCCTCCTTCCAAACATAAATCCATAAATTACTACCACTGGGCTCACGGGTGTTCACTGCGACTACCATCCCGGATGAATGCATCTTCCCATCTTGTTCCACACCGTAAAACCTTGAATAATTGGATGGTGTGCTGTGTCATTTGGCTTTCTTCTCTCAGCAAGGTCAAGAAACTTTTGTTCTTTTTCCGGTCTCGGAGGGATGAAAAGGGCTGTGTTTTTGCTGTGTTTTCTCCCCATTTCCAGAGAAGGAAATTCCGGGAGGGAGACTACATGTACTCGTGCACAACGCATAATTATTCAAGCTTACGGTAGTCCACCAAACCCTTTGAGATAAGAAAACGCTGCTATCGCGTTTAAACAAGATGGATTGCAGAAGATGTTTTGAGCATTCAAAACCGAACTGCAGAGGCAATGAACAGGGGACACATAAGGTCCTATATTGCAAAGAGCAATACCTGAGTAATATTATGGACATATACCAGTAGCCCCACAGGGAGGAGACCGGTAGGATGGGAAAGTTGGCGGGGTTGGGATTTGCCAACTAGGGTTTAGTGGAGGAGAAGGCTATTTTGCTGACAGTAATGTGGTGTATAACCAACTACACCACGAATTTATTTCCAGCTAAGGAAGGGTTTTTTCTAGATCTCGTAATTTTCTTAACCAGATCTCTTGGGCGCAGTGCCCGATGGACTAAGGGATAGCCGCCAGGTCAATACGGTACTCGGGTACGGTACATAACGTGAGCTGGTATCTTTCGTTGAGCTAAACTACGGAACCAATCTACCACAAGAATCTCCGAGTCATCTATGATAGACATACATACCCTTCAGTGCCAGCTCCGACCGAACAAACCTAGTGCGATCCAAGCACACTACCGGTAAGTCATTAATCTGATTCATCATCATCCTCCAGCAAACCCTTCTGGACCAAGTGACGCCAGGTTGCTTCCTCAATATATCCCCGGAGACGATCAAAGTGGAGAGCAATAGTGTCTTCTTTCCCCCAGCCCTCATTTGCCAGGTTATCGAGCTGACTGCGAAGAATATCTCTAAGGGACAGCTCAAGTTTCTGCTCTGCATGGCTTCTTGGTGGAGGAAATAAACTCTTCATCTTCGATATTAGGAAAAGTAAAATCTAACATGAGATGATTGTGGGAATCACCTTCCTGCGCCCATGCTTCTTCACCTGGCCATCCACTAAGTGCCATATTTCAACAAATCCCTTCTGGATCTCAGTCTCGCCATCACGGAGCGGGTCAAGCTTGATTATTATTATCTTGCTAATTTTTCCTGCACTCCCCTCAAGCAAAAGCTTGACGTCGGCTTTCAAGTCCTCGTACGGCTCCGTATAGCCAAACTCAAAGACCAGAGTAGGCCAGAAGCGCCCTCGGGGTACAATTGCGCAGTCAGGAACTTTTATTCTGTTATAGTGTGAGCATGATGATAGTAGAAGGAATTGTTGAAATCATACACAACCTACATTCCTTCATATTCTCCCATAAATCCCTGGAGGCTTCCTTCAGAAATAAGAGAGAGATCTCTACAATCAAAAGCCCCTACTACCTCCCCTTCTTGCCTTAGATCCGATGCCCAACTTGATACCGTTCCGTGGAGTTGTGACGGCACTTTTATCCTTAATTCACCGGTAGCGGGACGGTAGGTATATCTAGAAGTAGTTTGTTAATATCTGGTTGTAGAAATTTTTTTGAATACATACGCTCGGTTTCCAATATGCGGCTCTAATCTAGCGAAGTCTTCCTGAGGAATACCAAGAACTTGATATTCATCTAGCAAGAGTATCTTGGAAAGTTCATCCGGCGTCATTGGAGGCCCTAGATTCTGGGGGCTTCTGAGATACTTGGGGATGCGGAGGATTAAACCATAAGAATGAAGCAGAAAGTGGCTGAAGGAGGAAAATACACAACCTGCAATTATTTCTCCCAAAGGTGGCAGAGGAGGTGTAACACCACATGTGATCTGCTGACGTACTCGTACAAGCATAAACACGTGGAAAGTGTCTTGGCAAACTTCAATGAACCCGATGAGTGGAGGACTGTACTCGAGTAAATTTACATCAGCTTCCGAACGATTTCCCTGACCTCAAATATTATTCTAGGCAGTAGGAATGGTTTACGTAATTTTTGTCTTTGTCAACATGATCTAGGGCCTCTAACACCAAAGTTTGGATCTTGTCTATACTTTCTACTGGGCTCTCTAACTTACGGGATTGCCTTTGGGCTCTGGGGGAAGGCACTGGGTTTCCGGGGAGTGAGCAAAAGTAGAGTATATCATAGCAGTCCTGGGCGGGGGGGGTGAGCAGCTCGGGCCACGAATAGTGGCTAGGTTGGGTTTAGTAGGTGAAAAGTTCATTATTTTCACCAGTAACGTGGTGTTAGGTACAACTACACCACAAAACCGGATTACTCTCTCTTGAGCCTCCCGAAATAGAAAAATTCGCAGCGAGGTACACTCACTCCAGATCAGTCAGTAGCTAGCTAATTATTATATTTCGAGTTATAATATCATTACAACCTGAAATATTTCCACCTCAGCCAACAATATGATACATGATATCATACATGAGGAGCAGCCAAGCAACTCTGTTTCTTTCTCCGACCAACCTCCAAATATGAGGCTCTTTGTGCCAAGACTAGGTTAATCCCACCCCGCCCCCACTATCTCGGAAACTTCTTTCAACCTCGCTCAATATAGGTATCTAACCCCAGGAAAGACAGAGCACGTTCAAGGGGAGGGAAGTGGGTGCTGAATTATCCACCCAGGTCGATACTGACAACCCTTCAGAGCCACGCTCCTGCCGAGCCCTTCCGGCAGCGACGGAATTCGTTCTCAGAGGGAAGTGCCAAAAGATGGTCTGTCGGGTATCTCCCTTTTCGAAAGCCCCAGCACCACCTCCACCACCACCACAAGGTAAAAGGTGTCATCTGGTGTGGCGGTGGAATTTCCACATACGTCGGGAACCCGGAACTCCGCAAACCTGGCCCAGGCCTACTTGAACCTCCAAACTCTAGATTTCCCTCACCCAGAGGCTGCCTGTAATATAGGTTTCTTCCGCTCCAAGTCAAGGCCTTTCTACACCCTTGCGAAATCGCGGCACCCTGGCCAATTTACCCCAACAGTTATGCATGCCCTCACATCACTCACGACGAAGAAGAACTTGCGGCACAGGTGCTTCACCTAGAACATAGACACGTTTGAATGTGCAGCAGGAGTTCCGCTAGAGAGGCCCATGGAAGCCCACCGAAGCCCTAGCTCGTTTACTGGGTAGTCGCACATTGGTTGCAACCGCCAGGACTGGTGGCTGGTTCCTATACTTGTCTCATTCCAAATCGCAGGGGACCTACTGTTGGACATGAATGTTTTTCTGCTGCTCACGGCATATCCACTTATTATGCGGTAAAGTTCCTTGAAACCTACCATCTCCCGCAGTCCTGTGATCCCCGGATTATGGATCAAAGATTCTGTGGAGGACTAACTATTTCTAGCATTTCGAGGTTTTTTGGTTTTTGGAAGCACCGGTGTCTTGCTATTGCCTTGAGCTTGGCAGGTATTTATTTTTTCTGTGTTATTTGTGATAGGTCATAAGCGCTTTCCTTCTCTCTTGCCATTCCGCCACCCTTTCGGAGTTGCTGCGTTGGCTGCTAGCAGTGGCGTCCGGCTCCCGACAGGCGAGGAAGAAACGGTAACATTAGGTTGCGCATGCGGGTATAAGACAGCTGCCTTACGAGTTGATCGAGGGAACGCATGGTTTTCATGGGAGACAGTACTATTGCACATAATAGGGAAAAGCTCGGGGATTGTTGCAGTCATTTATTCCCACTCGGGTTCTGGCTGGAGCCTCGCAAACATAGACTATGCAAGCGATTTGGCCGTGTCACGCTCCGACACCGCGATTCAGACCTGGATGTTCATGCCGGGCAGCGCGAATGATGTGAACTTTGTGGGGTCTGCCGGTGATCCCGACGGCACAATAGGGGCGTCACAACGGCCGCCTCCACAACAACCACCTTTTAAATCACCCCCACGAGCAAAATGCAAGAGGCGAAGCCCTACCCTAGCCCAACAGGTGGTGGGGATGGCGCTGGCGATGGTGCTGGGGTATAACCCGGTTTGGCGTAGGATTGCTTAAGTTTCATGCAGTTCTGGGGGCTGGCCTTCGAGGCAATTGGATTAAAGGTGCGTGGAGCAAGTTAAGGTTTTCTATATCCAGATGTCACTACACACCCACACGCGATAGAGGCTCAAAAGCGGGGCTACACATCTGCTGTGGTTTCACTGCTGTCCCATTCTCCGTATCGGCTCTGACGACTCTGCAAATATTTGCAACAACGTTTCTGTAAAACTATTAGAGGCGGCTTGTTATTATGCATGGAGCCCCACATCCGTTCTTCGGTGATTAGCTTCTCTAGCCCCTTCCTACGCTTGGTGTCCTCACCTTAGACGTCCTTAGCACTGTTCTCATCCCCCCACACTCGTTATGATCAAGCAAGCTCAGCTCAACACCGGAGGTATCACCTTCGTGGACCCCGTCTCCACTTGATATCGCCCCACCGTCTGCGCCCGCCCCAGATCCCCCGCCGGAGCCCGATTCACCGATAGCCCCCGTCGAACAACTAGTGTGCCCCCCCCCCCCCGCCAGCCGCACCGCTGAGAATCCCGAACTCAGAAAACTCATCCTCTTCACCCCCCGGAGCACCACCACATATGTCATCATTCCCGCCCACGGAAACCCTACCATCCCCCGGATTCGTGGCTTTCCTCCCGCCTACCTGGTGCTTGGTTCCGGCCCTATCGCTGTCCTTACTTTCGTCATCAGATATATCCCTTTGGGGGCCTTCGCCTTCATCTTGGTGGAGCATCTCGCGACTTATTGGAGCACCATTGTATTTGGGGTCAAGTAGAACTGGGCTTCCTTTCCGCAACTTACTCTTTCTACACGATTGTTAGAGTTCAGCGATGGGGATTTGGGGACTCATATCCCACCCGATCGTTCTAGAATGCGCTCATCACAGATCTTCTTCATAACATCGTCTCCACTACCTTCGGATATCTTGCTGTGGTTATAATATCCCCCTAGGCCTTCGGGATCGACGTCTATTACGCGGGGATTATTAGTCCAGTAGCCGGAATCTTTTGGCGAGCAAATAATCGAGTGATTTTTGGTGATTAAAATATGCTCCCGGGACGACCATAGTTATGTAGCAGTCGACAGTGCATTCTCAGCTCTTCTCCGTGTCGTTCGGCCACCTCGCCAGACTTGTCAGGTGTAAAGTAGGCACTCTAGAGGAACTGACCCCGACCTAGACAGTTGCCAGCCAACTTGCTGTCCCACTGCAGAAATAGGATTTCAAGAACCAAGGTGCGGACTTTGGTTAGTTGGTTATCCGGATCCCCACCAGACGTCCTTTAATCCCGAACGCCAGGTCTTGGGGTATGAGGGGCCGGGGGGGGTATACCGTGAAGTTGATGGATGTTGAATCTGTTTAGGATGACGTAGGTTTTCTTCCGAGGTGCAGAAACGCTGCACCAAGGGTGGGGGCGACAAGTAGGACCCCTTGGAACTTTCACACATGGGTGGAGATCGCAGTCAATACCGGGATCTGGTCCTTTGCTCAATGAAGCTGCCTCCTGCTTCGAGATATGCCAAGCGAGTATCATAGAAGAAGAGAACAAGTACCAGTATAACCATAGGTTTAGGAACATACCCCCTATCACGGCACCGATCCAACAAATTGAAACACGGTTATGAAAGAACTACACGTACTCTCTGCCCCAAATCTTACGTTATCAGACCTTCATTGAAGTTAATTGCAACAGACTACAATCTCAAACGATTGGTGCATAAAAGACAACCTGTCATCCGCCTGTGAACCTCCCACGACCAATTCCCGTGTAGTATTTATATAACCTCCTCCGCCTTCGGCATAGCCCGTGGGAAACGCAAAGAATGGCTCGGCGGTCCTTGCTAGCTGGTCAGATCCGTGTTACTGATTTTTCACCTTTCACTCTCATTAACACAAATGGCTTCAAATCCGTCGCTTACCTCCTCTCAAACATCCACCTGGTCCTCCTCATCATCACTAGGGGCCATCAGCAGCGTGTAGTATTCCCGCTGTTCATCTGTATCCTCCTCTCAGGGAACTTGAAATTTGTTCCCACCAACGGAGAGGAAGCGATCGAGGGTTTCCCTGTGCTCTAGGGCATCCTTGACGAGCTGCATATTATAGCAACCGACTGGGATGACTAGCTAAAGCGTTATTCACAACCCTGTTCGTTTTCTGCATCTGGTTGCAAATGAAGTCAATATCCTCAAGGTCGGAAATTTGCTTGCGCAGGCCAGGTTCCACTTCGTCATTGCGCATGAACCAGCACCGAATCTTAATCCCTAAAGAGATGGGAAGGTCCAAGGTCTTAATCCCACCGAGAATGGTGATGGTGAATGGTTCGAGATCTTCGAAGCTCTTGTCGCCAATAATTTGCGGAAGAATGTCAACCGGGAACTCAGCCTCGCCTGCTCTGCTGTAGACAACCCCAGCCCGGCGTGTAACGTCCTGTGACTGAGTGAGGGTGAAAGCAACGCGATCAATGCATTCAGCTGGTACCAATACGTCGAGGTCCATGGTGACACGCTGCGAGCCTTGACAGATCAAGGATGCTCCGCCGATGAGGATATATTTCTCGCCGAATGCCCTATCGAGGTTGGCAGTGGCGGTCATAACCATGGCTAATTTTTCGCTAGTAGAATTTGCCATTGCTAGAGTTCGGAAAAATGGCTGCAGGAGTCTTCTTGCTACTAGTGTTTGCTCTGTTATACTTGTGGCCCCTCTTGCGTGGCTAAAATAAGCAAAACATGTTAGCACGAATCACATTTTGTTTAAGTGCTTACTTACCCTCAATTTGCAGCAACGCAGTGCGGATGGCAGGTGGGAACTTGATGGAATTCAGGCAGGAAGTTGTTGGATGGAAATTAGCACTGGGGAAAGGGGATGTGCGTGAGTGGGAAGTGGGAGGGGGAAGAAATGGAAAGAGGTAGCAAACAACTCCCAGTCCACGCGTTCAGGAACATAAAATCAATCATGCGTATATTCGGTCACTGCATTCTTGAGGGTGCAGTCCGCCCATCTTGAGTACTAGCTATCTAGGATCACCTCCTGACCTCCAGGCTCGCCTTCCAAGCAATTTACCGTGGATTTGGAGGGGCAGAACCTTTGGCTCTGGTGAGCTCCTTCTGTAACCATATAGTTGCCGTATCCCCCAGTTCCACTATACGCTCCCAGATGTCCTTTCATTTTTCTTCTGCTTGCATAGTATGTACTTATAGCATATCTCGTATTCCGGCTTCCTTGAGCTCTTTTAACTGGCAAGGGCCCGGACCACCTCATGAATTTGTAAATTCATAAACACTCAACACTGGTCCTTCCTCGGCATGGCCAACTAGCTGTGGGTACGATATTGACAACAGTATACCGAGGGATATGAAACGAACTTTTTTGTAGAGCGTACGGTTGTTCCATGCTCGAGAAGCTCAGTTGGGAGATAGTAGGTAAGTTGTTGCTGGAACATTAATATTTCGTTCATATGATAACACGGATGAGTATTTTCAGAATCAATGCATTCCGAATTCGTAACTAATATACAACGCCGCCTTATATGCTGTAGCACTACTGGTGCCCTGTAAGTATTAT
Organism: Tuber aestivum; assembly: GCA_900010015.1. Classification (NCBI taxonomy): domain Eukaryota; kingdom Fungi; phylum Ascomycota; class Pezizomycetes; order Pezizales; family Tuberaceae; genus Tuber; species Tuber aestivum. The sequence goes on from LN890974.1 coordinate 301,786, forward strand.
TCCGGATTCGTGACGATACACTTCGATTCCAAGATGGAGTTGGTTCAACTAATAAGGAGACAGGAGAACAAACAACAATAATCAACATCAATCATAAGTCCGGCGGTAGCCAAAGCGGATAGGACTGGCTGCTTGGGTCCACTAACCGTACGATCCACTAGCAGAACCTGTTTCTCCGCACCTGGAGCTTGCTAGATGCGACTCACCCCCCCCCCCCCGTCGCCATGGCGTATCGCTCTAAATATCAGTTGCTGCTGCCTTGCTCCTTTTTTGTATGTTGCTTCCGCTTTTCTTCTCTTTTGTCTAGCTTGCTAGAGATAATCTCCTTGTATTCTAGACGAGATTCCTTACTAATAACCTACTAACCGCTAGGAGAAAGTTGCCTCTAAAGGAAAGAAGAATCTTACGGGGCGTGCAGTCTCGTCGCCGGTTCAACAACGTTGCGGTAGAGGGTTTGCGCAGTCAGACCTAGGTAGGAGTTATCAATAGTGTTACTCAAGGCTGTTGGTCGTATAAATGCCCCATGAAACCTCCGCCAAATGCAGTACTTTTTAAGTCCAATTTTTCGAAAAATGCATGCAGCGGTCAATTCTCAAACATTTTGTAACCACTCTAGGTGAAATTGTATTTAGGGAGCGGGGCTACAAAATCATACCCAATGAAGGCATAAAGGTGCCATGGAAGTCCACATTCAGGGCCCTCAATTCCAGGTCCGATTTCATGGGTATTCCACCTCGACCAGGTGGCCAAGCCTTGTCATAACTTATGTTAATGCTACCTAGGCCTGTGTGCGCAAACTCTCTGGTAACTACTTAGAGTCACATCAATGACGGCGATACCAAGACGCAGTGATTAGTAATCAGACAACGGGATAGAATCTGATGGGGTCATTCAACCCGAAGTCCACCTCTCTCCTCTCCATTACAACATCTTCCACCCTGAGTTCTTGCCACCCTTTGAAAATGTCTTCACCCACCAGCTCCAAGTCCAATCACCCCGCGGGAATATCACCTTTAGCTCCTGCCGGAATCCTCGAAACGGCCGGAATAAAGGTTTGCATTGTTGGAACCGCGGCATTAAGGCTCTTTGGATCTGATCTTGTCCTTGCCGATCTCGACCTTGCGGTTGCCGACGAACAGTTTGACTCCGCGCTTTCCCTTCTCCACAGCTGTGGCTTTCAGGACATCGACGCTGGTTGTTGGCGGGAGGCCGTTATGCCAGTATTGGGCGAACCCGGGGGTTGGGACTCTCGCCGACTGCTGTATCCGCCAACGTCAGACATAGTTGCGCTCACTCCTGCCAGCTGCTGGCATCTTAACATCAATCCTGATACAACCTTTCTCCTGGAGACCGATCCGTATCGATTTCCACATTTCGTTGCCTATCTCGAAGGTAATCCAGAATCTAGGAGTCTACTAAATATTGTGGCTACTGACATCGGGCGGGTACCGGCACATAGCTCTAATTAGGATCCTCGATACTCTTCGACCTATTAGAGCGAATTCGGTACTTGTTAGACACCACTACGCAGTAATGGTGGAGCTTCTACAGCAACGGCCAGAGCTTAAAGAAAGGATTTCACCGGGAGATCAATTTTTCATAGACTTTGACATGAAGCAGTTCAAACTGTCAGGCCACCTTAAGGTTCTGAAGTTGCGTAAGCGTATCATGGACGGTACTATATCGGTTGAAACTGCAAGGGAACTAGTACCAAGGCCTGATTTGGCAAGAAAGCAGATCAAAGAAAAGTACCTGCGCCTGCGAGCTGAGGCGGAAAATAGCGAAAGGAACGTCCCTATGACTTAAGGGGTGCAGCTTAAAGGGAGTAAGCGTGGTCAAATGGGCGTTATGGCACGTTGAGATATTGTATATTATCGGGAACCTCTACTTTTCTTGCTAATCAAATTCCTGTACCTTAGCTAACTTTCCCCTCTTTATGCTTTGCCAGCACGAGCGTGACTGAAGGGTGTACTTAGTCAGTGTTCCCAAGCGGCTGGCCTGGACCATGGGTCAGCGTTCCGGCCAGTCCGGGTGTTGTTTTGAAAAGCTTGGGTCAACCTGGTTGCAGCTATTCAAAGCCCCCAAAGCCCCGCAGCGCCCAGGCAACCGCCAGACCAGCAGCCCGAGTCAAGGCCACAAGATGGCTAGGTAATCTGAAGTTATTTGTGAACAGCCTGCAGTCTTTGCACTTCTAATCACTCCGAATGGGAGAATGAGAGCAACATGCTTCCGGTGCTGTATTTGTAGATTTTGGCTGAGACAAATTTATGTCATCCGCCGATCAGCTATCACGATACCTATGTTTACTCAATCCTTCTGCTCTCCTACCTCAAGATACTCTCTTCAATTTTTTATAAAACCCTATCCGGGGTGAATATATATTAACTGAGTGATTTTGTTATGAACAATTAGTCGTGTTGAATAACAAAATATTTCTTAGAAATGAAACACGAGCGATTGCGTGAAACCGCTGCCCGCATGCCCAACTTTGTTTTTAAAAATCCGCTTTCCTACAGTCCGGCCTGGCGTCCCACCAAAAACAGCCACGGTCAGTGCATCCATGCCCAAAACCGGACAGACTAGCCGCTTAGGTTCGCTTGGTTTAATCGCCCGGAAGCTCTCCCAACAACCCAATTCACAACTAAGCCTCACAGGAAGTATTAAAGTTATTGCATCCTGATATTCCTTTTTCATTCCTGTAACGCACGATTACTTCAATGGCCCACCCTGGAATACTAATGTATTTACTTCAATAGAACTTGAACCTTACATTGTCTAGACACCACTAAAGATTCTAATACGCGGGTATTAGTTGTATATTGGAATAGTGGAGTTGGAATAAAAAGGGGAGAAGGTAAGAGTGAAAGAAGAAAGAAGGAATGGTTGCGGCTAAGAGAAGACAAGAAGAAACAGGAGCAAACAAGGGAAAACTTTCGACGCTTGCGTGTCGTCACCAGCGCATACGTGCACTTCCGCGGCCATAAGAGTGCGGCGCTTTTCAACACTTTTCAACATCTTCATTGCCCGAATTAGACGAGTGATTCCCTGTGATGAGAGCATTGCGTGGGGCGCGGGGAAACGAAATGGGAATGACGGCGACCGGTAGAATCGTGTCGGGTGCTAGGTCGCTTCGGTAGCTATGTCGGGAACTCGGGTACGCAGACCGTGTATATTTGTGACTAGGTATAACTTGCTGTATTCATAGAAAACGATACCTCCTTGTTCTCAAATCCACACCACGGGCGTACCTAGGTTCCCGACATACCCCCCGAACCGACAGAGCCCCCGACACGACTCTACGTTTATCGCAAGAAGGCTCTCCGGAACCCTTCCGGCTATTTCAAAAAGATCATGTATGATAGGAACACACGTACTCGCACGGCTGAGTTGAAGCTAGACGCCTAGTTTAAGAGCCAAGTTAATTCCCATACAAGGCGTCCGGACACCTTCAAATAAGCTGCGCGAGAAATCTCACAAAATAGAGAGCCTCCTCCTCGAATCGCTAATATACTCACGTACCCTTCGGAGGTTTCTGGCCCCGCCGCGCCGTTGTCGCTTCAGCGTCATTTCCCGAAGCTGTGGCGGTGCCACAGCCTACAGCGAACCAAGTACCGTTGCACATCTTTTTTTTTGATCGGCTTGAATCCTAAACAACAGATATGCGTACCACAGCTTATAGAGGGGGATATCGGTCAGGAATTTCGGCCTTGTAGTCTCCACTTGAGTCGCAAATCCGTCACCCAGACTGGCTCCTCCAAAAAAGACCAATTCTGTAGGTGGCACGACGGTACTGATTACGATGGTGATTATGCAGTCTTGTCTTGCTATGGCGATCCGGGGGATACCGCGCTACATGTCCTGAAGCTTACTTCAGGGCCTGTTCGCTCGATTACCTGCACTGAACATAGGTAGAGTGCACTATTGGGTTGTAAAATAGGGGAGTTGCCTGTAAACGTACTCGGGGCACGGGGAGTTTCAACGCAATCGTGCAAACTATAGTGGGGGGGCCGTGAGGCTCGAAGGCATTACGTACTCTGGGTATTCAGGAGCTATAAAATACCGGGGGTTTTCCCTTCGGACAAATAGAGACAAATCAAGACATCGTGGGGCTTTACTCATTGCGATAGGGTTCAATTTCCTCTACACTTTCTACTGACCATCCCCGAGTATTAATTCCACCCCTCTTTTTCCAGCTAGGTCCCTCTATGAACCAACCCTGGCCGCCTCGATAAAACGGAGAGGAGTGAGTTGGGGGGAGCGTGCGGGCCAAAGATGTCGAAGCAAGAATGCAGGCTCAGGGGAGGAAAGAGGATGTCATACCGGCATGGCAGAAGGGCAGCCAACTTATGCCCGATGGCTCAGAAATACGCAGTCCATTTCTTGGAGACGTGGATTCAATCGAAACAGTGAAGCTGCGGTACTAGACATCTCATCCGTATATCACCGTTCTGCCATCGAGTAATCATCCCATAGCTAAGTGTGGCCAAGAAACACCCTTAAAAACCCCCCTAACAAGGAAAAGATTTTACAACCCAACTATACATTAACCAACTAACTCATCCTCTACATTATTCACTTTCCCCCACGCGGATCACGAGCAATCACGACTTCAAACCTGACTCATGGGTCCCCAACTCCTATCACCACCACCACCCCTCCTCATCATCCCCTGAATCCCATAGGCACTGAACCCAAAGCTAGCCAAAAACGCCGCAAACGCAAACCAGTAAAAAGGCGTCATGGCATTCGCCTCGTGACACCGCCTGGCAGGAGAAATATACCCTCCACTATTGGTAATTCCGTATAAGGAGGTATTCCTATGATATTTCTTGCCTGTTTACCTGTAGCCCGACATGCCCACAATAACCTGCGGCAGAATACGTACCAGCTACCAAGATTAGTCATCTCGCAATTTCTGGTTAAGAACATCTTGCTACTCGAGTACTGTACCGTAAAAACTCTTAAAATCCGCCATCGGAGTATCAGCCATGATCTGCGAGTTGGCCCAGGATAGGTTTAGCCCAGCAGGTTAATGGAATTACGAATACTGGTTAGCGAGATCAAGGTGCCAAGTGGGCCGATCTTTTACTGTGTTGGGAAAACGCTAATTCCCCTCCGAATGTCTTGACTCAGAATCCGGAGAATAGTAGAAGGCTACCTGAGATGGCGGATTATCATCCACATTAAAGAGCTTTTGTTTTTATTTGAGAAGGCTGGGTGGAAGCTCGGGGGCTTCTTGGCTAACCATCCGAGAATAGAACTAAACTCAATACTACCACCTAAGGACCAGAAACTTGGGTGAAGAAAGTGGGTGGCCTGAGGTTGAATAATTATTATAAAATGTTAGTACGTACAGGGGGTGGGGAGGGGGGATTCTTGGATTTGGAGTTTTTTGGCTTCGCTCACTTTTTTTGGTCGTAGTATTCTAGCCAGTCAGTAATCCCTGCTAAGCAATATATATAATATATTTTGCCTTTTCGCGTTAGACTTTATCTATTCGCAGGGTGCTACTACGGTTGCATAAGATTGTTGTATCCACCATCATGAAATATCACTCGGTAAAATAGCTTGTCATATGAGGCTCTATTATGTACTTGCGCAGCCCGACTTGGAAGCCAGATGGGTTCTGCATTACGCTACGGGTCTGTTCTACGCTTACCATACGGGCACGTAGCGCCTGGCACCCCCTCCATGCTTTTGTTTAAATTATACCCTTCTATTGAATCATCTACAACGCCAACCCTATGCGTTTTTCTTTTCTAATCACCGACCTAGCAGCCTAGCTTACAGGTATGATACCCCGCCTCTCCCAATTGTGCATGCATGACATCTAGCAGTACTGATAACCCCAATTCCATCCTTTCTACTTTCCGCTTTTTCTTTCATATTCCTGCTGGTTCGCCCTACCTTCCAAACCTTCCCCGGAGACAACCATTTAAGAGTTTATGCTGGTGTGTGATACATTGCACCCTATCTAAAACAAGGGGGCATAATAGGAAAAATACGGTAAAAAAGAATTAAATCCAGTTGAAAGCAAAAGTGGTAACAAGTTCCAAGAGAGGAGAAAAATTGTTTTCGCCCGGTCTCGAACTTAAGCGGGGGATCGTCAGTGTGTTAGACTGGTTGTGGTTCCAGTTCCGGAAGGGGGAATGGGCGCTCGGAGCCATGCAAAGCATGAGAGTGTTCAACCGCATAATATGGTGTCCGACCAATGACTGACTCATCACCTCCCTATTTAGGTTTAGGGGGGGAATTTGATCAATTATTAGGCGGTTTCATGGTGTAGATACTAACTACACTACGAATCAAATACAAAGTAAAGTTAACATCTGTATATAAAGTATCAGCTAAGAAATAACAGTGCCACTGCAACCCGAATATTTCGTCACCACGGCACAGCATTTTGTGCAAAGATGTAAGAGTGTTAAAAGCTAATTCGTTTTTCATGATGATCATAACTGTGACAGGGTTGTGGCAGAGTGACAACCTTGGCACGGTTACCACCAGCGGCTGATAGGTTTATCATACTTGAGTATATGGGTGGTCCAAGATCAGCTAGTATATGGTAGAACAGGGTTTATCATACCATAAAAACTCTTGAAATCTGCAATCTCTGTTATCCCTGTGATCTCTGGCTTCTGGGTTGGATTTTTTAGGAAGGATTAGCAGTCTCCCGACATGGTATAGGGCAAGCCACTTTGCTTTGTTGGATCTCATTAACTTGGTTTTGGAACTTGGTTAACTTGCTAAGCTAAACCTATCTGGGCTGATACCTCAATTTACCGGGATATTCGTCACAGGCCTGTGACAAAACTCAGTGTAAATCACGACAACAGCTCACGATAGGTTTAGCTTATGGATTTAAGCACGATAGTGTAGATTCATTGATATTACTGTAGTTTAGCTAAATTCAAGATATTAAGCTTGCAAGATTAACGAGATCCAACAAAGCCAGATGAGTCAGGCTATACCGTGTCAGGAAAACACTAATCCTTCTTAAGGGATTTTAACTTAGAATCCGGGGATTAGGGGCAGCCGGAGATATTGGATTTCACGAGATTTTACAGTAGTTGATTTTATGATACTAATTTTTTCTTTTTTTGCCCACCCACCCACCCCTCCATTAGCATTGCCCCTTCCTCTATTTCGCCCACCCACCCGCCCCTATATTAAAAACAAACACAAAGGGAAAGCAAATTATTTTTTCTTAGCCCCCACCTCAGCCTGAGGCTCAGGCTTCATCAATCGCATCTCCATTCTCGCGAGCTCTAACAAAATCCGAGACTCTGAGCCCGAAACTGCCTGCTTGATGTTCTCCCGCATCCTTTGTTCAAGTTCATGGATGTTCCCCTGCATCCTTTGTTCAAGTTCGTGGATGTTCCCCTGCACCCTATTTTCAAGTTCGTGGATGTTCCCCTGCATCCTATTTTCAAGTTCATGAATGTTTCCGTGCATTTTTCTTTCAAGTTCATTATCGGTATATGCAAATTTAAGAACAACCCAGCGGATAGGTCAGTAAAAGACAATTAGATAACCCTTTTGCAGACAAAACATACAGTAGAAATAACTATAGTCATAATAAACTTCGTCCAATTATCTTGACGGCGAAACCTGTCATCAACCTTCTTATCCAGAGTGGTCAAATCCTTTGGAAGAAGTGTTAGTACGGTTTCGGGTTGGTGTGGCACTCTTGCCTTTATCGTGGATCCGTTGGAGGTTGTCTCGGTTGTCTCAGTCTTGGTGGACTTGGTCTCGGTTGTCTCTGGCTGGTTTGTGGTAGAGGTAGTACCGTTGTTGCCCTTAGCCACAATATCACATTAGTAAATTGACAGATTCCCAATGCTGCAGATAACTTACAAGAGTTGAGGCAAACATGCGATTAACCATCACCATCCGCTGGGTGGTGAATGAGAAACGCAAGCCGGAAGGGGAATGACGTCTGAGGAGTAGCATTTTGAAACGTCTTAACACAAGTGAAGCTGTGTTCTGCCGGTAGAATGTAAAGTACAGGTTGAGGCCGGAACCGACAGAAAAGAATGTTTAAATAGAGCTTTGTTGAGTGATGGTTACCCTGCTTCAGACTAAATTTTCGCCGACATTTTCGCCGACTGTGTATGTTGCCGACTGTGTATGACTTGAGCCACACCTAAACAGGAAATCGTGCTTGCCATAATTTTTCATTAAATAGAGAGTTTGCGCATGCAGACCTAGGTGGCGGTAAATTTTATTAATATATTATGTTATCCTAAAAGGCTTAGAGACCTGGGTGCCCAATCACACCTGGTCGAGGCCTAAAGGGCGGTTTTAAAGACCTAGAATAAGTTTCTAGAGAACATGAAAAATATACAACACCAACATATTTCTATGGATACCAAGCGAAGCTAAATGCAAAGAAGCTGCGAGAGAAATAAAAAATATGAAAAATATGATAGTCATGTAATAATATTGATTTCACATTCTCCGCTCCAGCTATCGACACCTCACATTGTACTCAGCTATCGTAACCCAGCCGCCAAGTCACCTGGATTCTATGCGAAAACTCTTTCCAGCATCTAGGTCCTTTTTGTGGTAACTGCCACATAGGTCTGGTGGCATAAACTCTCTAATCCACCATCGTTGATCGGAGACAATAGAAACACCCTATGAAGGAATAGCATTTTCTCAACGAGTTATAGCTGGGGCAGGCTGAACTTGGTAAGTCTTGTCAACTGGTATTTGCAATTTTATTAACCTACTCTGCTAAATTGGGTTTTTGGACTGGCGGGCAGGGTGCCCCACCCAGCCCCAACAAAGGTTCACCCGATCGGGTTTAGTGGAGGGCAAGTGGTATTTTTTCCACATCCAACGTGGTGTAGATACCAACTACACTACGAAACCACTTTAACACTTTTGCTAATAGAATATGGTCCTTAAGACTATGTAGGATGTTGGTGGTTTTCGGGAAAAGGCACGTATACTTGTTAGCTCGACGAATTTTGCATGCCAGTACCATATTACGGTAACTAGAATAAGAGAAACACAGCTCATGACGTCTAGGTTTCCCCTCCCTGTAATGCGTGGTTTTATTTTGCAGGTATTCTCTCCCCTTACATGCCAAGATAGGCAAATCAGACGTCCTGACATTGTATAGGTCTTTGCGCGTGCATAAGCAACATTAATCTCACATCGGGTGTCACTCAAGAGTCCCGAATGGGGTACTCGAGTACTGGACTCGAGTCCAGTACCGTACAGTAACCAGAAAAGAACTGCGGGCGCTACTAGGATAGGCAACTCCAACGTCCTAGAGAAATTCCCAATTATTCCAAATTTTGCTGTAACTTATACGAATGCCGCCTCAAACCGGGCCAAGGATTTATCGTAATAATAATAAGTTACCCGTTACCACTTGCTTAACAATCTCCTAGCGCCCTTGTTGTATCCTTGTGATGGGTGTCGTTGGAACATATTGGAGAAAAAAAACCGGGTTCCAAGCTGTATAAATACTTTTTTTTTCTGAAAAACAAAACTATCTGGTGCTTGAGAGCTTATTTGTGCCCAATCTAGATTATCTTTAACCACCTGCTCTCAAGGGTGTAGTAGCTCCAGTCCTGCCTGTCACAAAACCAAAAAAAAAGAGGGCTACGGAAACTTGAATTCCTGGTTACTCTACTTAGGCTACCTAATATGGACCGAGAATGATAGGGTAGCGGGACCCAGTGCCTCCCTCAGATGGTTCAGCGTTTTTCATTCAAGGAGGTGGTTTCCGCCACCCCATCCTCCCTGGCTCACGATCGGGTATCCTACAACGCATTTCCTCAGTCTCTGCAAACATGTCCAATGCGTTTATTCTGCCAAATCATGGCTCATGTGCTATGATATCTATATTAGTCTCTATCGCTACCACCTCCTGCCCTCTCCTCCTGTATCTGTTTTAATCTCAGAAACACCCTATAGAATAGTTGCATCCATCTCGTCTGGTTTTCAGTCAATCCCTTTCCAGGGCCACGGAACGAGCGAACTGTAATTTCCTTAAGCCTACTCCGCAGGATTTTGAATGCAATTAAACTTTTCCAATCTTCGAAGGCGAATTTCGCCCGGTGTCCATCAAGTATCATTGTACCCGCATGCATCTAACGCCAGAGTCAGGTCACTCGTCTTCTATTATTTCATACTTGCTACATGCCTTATAGTCAACATCTCCACAGAGTAGTGCAACTGCAATGCTCTCCACATGGCTGGTTTCGTGTGCATAGGACCTGTGATATTGTTAAACTTCTACCGGCGTACAAGATTCAAAGGAGCTTGACCTATTGGATTGCATAATGCTATGGAATGCCAACCACTCGCTATTTGTGTGTCGGTTTACCGAGTTTGGATGGACGGCAATAGTATGGTTGTTGAGAATATTTCGCCATCCCTTGTCTCCCTTAGCCAATAGCTTAGGGTAGAAGCTTGCAGCAATAACCGAATTCACTACAGAATCGTTTTCGCTGCTGTGGTTGACTGACTCTGGGACAGTGAAGAATTTGCGCCGATAGTAAGTAGAAAATCGGCATCTGGGCGACAAGTGAGCATCACACCCCGAATTAGATAGGAAGCCTACCGGTTTAACTCTGTTTTCTCCTCCTCTTTCAGGGTTAGAAACTTAGCTTCAACCACAGAAACAAGAAGCTGCTGCTTCAATTCCTCAATCCCAACTAAATTTCGGCTACTGAGATAGTTTTTCTGGCAAAATTCACTCTCAGACATCATTGTTTTCCTTTGGCAAACCCGTCTCCACGAAGAGTACGCATTCCAACCAGTGAGCAGATCAGAGTCAGCTCTCTTGAAAGACAATCTGCAAGATTCGGCTTCCTTTCTGTGTCCTAGTGGGGTAACGAAGGGAGACTTCGAGGATAAGATAGCTGCAATGGTGAGGGCCGCATCCAAACATCCATAAATAGAGCCCATGAGCACCAGTTTCCCGAGATAAACATCCAGAGGCAGCTTTGCAAGTTGACGCCCTAAGGCCGTAAGCTCTTCAGTCACCGTTAACGCTTTTACCTACGGACCGTCAGATACTTCGTGTTTCTCGGAATCATGGGGTCAACCTCAAGTAGGGAATCTATAGCCCGCCTAATATTCTTTGGTAAAGGGGCATCGAGTGCCTGCGATAAGACCTCTTCAACTTGGCCGAGTTTGCAAATTTTAATCCTCAACACGAGATCCTGAAGAGACAATCTCATAATTTCAGGAGTCTGCTCTTCAGTCATCTGCCGGGAAAAGTCAATAAATTCCCCAAATCTGGGTAGAAAGGACACCAGAAACGCATACCCAATTGTTGTGTTGGATTTTGGTGAACAAGTGAAAGCATAGCCCTTTTTGAACTCTTCCAGCTCTACCCCTTCTTTGTTTTGCATTTGCCTGGCTCACAAAGGTCTCCACAAGTCTGCTAAGCTGCCTCCTTTCATCAAATCGCATTTCTTTGTGCTTTCCTGTATCTATAACGCAAGTAACATCGGGAATTGTTATTCCAGTTTCCGCAATATTAGTCGCAATAACAATCTTCCTCATTCCTGGAGGAGGTATCGAAAATGCTGCCTCTTGATCCTCACTTGCGATCGTTGAATGAAGTGGATATATCAACCATCCCCCATCGCCCTGATTACTGCCGAGAGTCGGATGTGCCATTAACATATCGTTTAGTCTTCGAATTTCGGCAAAACCAGGCATGAAGACAAGTATCGCCTTAGAGTAGTCCACATACCCAGGTGAGCTTCCAACAAAGTCAATAAGACGAACGATCAACTCATAGTTGATAAGACGGAGATCCAGGCGGCACAAGGTATCCTTTATCTCGGGTGGGTAACCCCGCAGATCCCCGATGAGAGCACTAGCATTCTTAAGCTCAACCTCCTCCTCATCGTCCTCCCACGCACCTTGATTACGTGATCCTCGAGCATCATCTTCAACAGTATACTGAGTGAGTCTGATAGCATCCTCAAGATAGTGAGTCTCCACGGGGAACGTCCTTCCCGGAACCCTCATGACTGGCGCACCACCAAGATATGCTGAAAATTTGTCTGCATCGACAGTAGCAGACATGAGAACAACCCTAAAGCCATTAGAATCATCGAAAAACTTTTATTGAGTGCGAATAATTACTTTAGGTTCTTTCTCTGCGCCAATAGCTTCTTCAAAACAAGCAACAGAAAGTCGCTATCTATACTCCTCTCATGAACCTCGTCCAACACCAGATGAGTCACTTCTTCTAATTCTGATGACCTCTCAAGCATGCGCATGACAATACCCTAACAGAATCAGCGTCGCCCATTCAAACCCTACAGAAGGAATGGGAAAGAACGCACCGTAGTCGCATAGATTAACCTTGTACCAGAGTGCATTCTACCCTCAAGCCTAATAGCGTATCCAACAAGTGAATTCCTACCACCAACTTCGGATTTTCTTTCACCTAGCTCTTCCGATACACGTCTCGCAAGAGATATTGCGGAAATTCTACGTGGCTACCATTTTTTAGTAAGATACATGGAGCGAGATGAAAGAACCATTACCTCTGTACAGTATATGCGGCAAGCTTTCCCCTGGGAGAGTTCGCGCTCCAAGATGAAAGCAGGAGTTTGCGTGCTCTTTCCGCTATGATCGAAAGTTAGAACATTTTACCACTCAAAGATGCGTGAATGATTTTCTAAATACCATCCAGTTTCACCACATATAATAACCACTTGGTTATTTTCCACAGCAGCCAGCACCTCTTCTTTGAACGCCCACATTGGCAACTGCCTTCTATGTTTCAACATCTGTTGATATCCGGAACGATTTGTTCTGTAAAACCAATCTTTTTTTATTGCGTCTGAAACCATATTCCCGGGCCCCACCCCTCTAGCCGTGGTCCCTTGCTCCCCAGAGCCAACAGTTTTAGTAATCCGAGCCTTCCTTCCTGCGAAATGATCGGAGCCAGAATGGTCGAATTTTTCTATATTTAAAGTTTTTTCCAAATGCCGGAGAACCTCCCGCTCCTGCCTTCCGGATTCCAGTTGGCCCTCATTCAGCAGCTCAATCCACAGCTCACGCCAAATGCTTGGGAGCCGAAAATATATTTTTTCATCCTTTTTACCGGATAACTTGAAAAGGGCATAAGTAGCAATGAAGCCGTCCGCTTGGTCCTTACTCATCGCCGCAATTGATGCCATAGAAAACGTAGTACAAAGCAAGCCCGTGGATGAGATAATAACAGGTGGGCGGGCACCATCGAGGGTTGGAGTTATAGGGGAGACATCGACAGACGATGATTCGGGAATGGAAGACCAAGTAATGATTAGTTTGCTCCGGGCCGAAATCGATGTCCCCGGAATCGCTTCGAAGCGGATTCTGGAATTCGCATCCCTAAAAAAATCAGCAAGCCCGGTTCCGCGATTCTTGGGGCTATACTTACCGGCTTCGGCAAAGCTCCTCCAAGACCCTCTTGACCGCAGGTGTACCAACCCCTGCTTTTCCTTTCGGCTTCCCTTTTCCAAAATTTCCCCCAGAAGTGTTGACCAGCTCGAAATCTCTGACACCCACTCTCTCATTCTCACCCCCTTGCACAACGGCTGATTCTTCTGTCGGTGCTGGTTCAAAAAGGCCACCCATGATCCCCAGATCCGTATCCGAATCCTCTCCCGTATGCGGCAAATAGACAGGGGAAGTAGACTCTGTCTCTTCTTTATCCTCGCTGCCTTCAGAGTTGACTGTATAGACGACCGACACTTTAGCTCCTTTCTTAGTGGTGGAGCCCCCTCCGCTCTGCTTTCCGACCCATTTTTCCTTTTCCAACCTCAACCTCTCTACACGCCAGACTTCCTCTGCTTCCCGGAGGTCAAACAGCGGGTCACGGGTGAGTCCATCAAGCCTTTTGTGAATCTTGTTGAGTTGTTCCGCTTCGGCAGCAGAAGCGCTAGCTATTGAGGAAGCTGTTTCCTCTTTTTTCCCCTTAACTTTCCTGCCAGCTATGATTGTAGAAGCAGGATGAAGGTGATATTTTTGCGTCTGTAGCTTGATGTATTGTGGAATTAGTTCCTCCGGCTCAATCTCCACCTCTTCATCCCCACTATGATCACTTTCATTATTCCCAACCCTCTCACCCTCACGGGAAACATCTCTACTTTCAAGACTCCAATCAGCAACCTGACGCAAGTTTCCAGTCAAATGACGCCTGTCAGCCCCGAAGGGCTCTCGGGGAGCAGATGCTCCAGAATCAGGTTTCGTTTCACTAGGTGAGAAGTCTGATGGCACCATTAGTATTCGGGATACAACCCTGCTTAGGTGAGAACAAGCACCTGATGAGCCTGAGCACACTTCTTTCTTCCCTTTACCAGACTCATCATAAAACCCCGGAAGCTCCTCTTCCTCGCAATTGAGTGCTAGCCAATCAAACATTTCCTCCAATGCACCATCTAAACCTTTTTCTTTATCAAGAACTGTGGAACCGTGACTGACTAGTGCCTGCAACCCCTCCTCGACCCTTCCCTTTGGAAATCCCATGGAGATAAAGGTTTTTTGTAGAATCCAAGCATTCAAGAGTAAAGATTCTCCTCGTTTACATTCAGTCTCATTCCCCCCACGCATTTGAAGGAATTCTTCCTTAGCAAGCGCCAGAATCTGGTCACCCACCCCAAGCTCCTTCACTCCGCTAGTGATCTTTAACCGGTTGTTATAACCCACAAAGCCGAACTCGAGAAGTTCGTTCAACTTCAAAGGGTAGTAGTTACTCCTAATTGTGCGTTTCTCGATCTCCGCCCTGGCCACAATTCTTCGCGTTTCCTTCCTGACCCCTGGGCCCAGCTTTTCAACAAGCGCCTTCAATCGGTGCTCCTCCGTCTCTTCCTCGTTCGGGATACGTGAAATCTCATCAGACTTTCCCGGACGCCGCTCCGAAGGCTCCGACACCGCAAGAGGGTCTATCTCTTTTTCATCCGGACCTTCGGGGACTGGCGCAGGTGTTTTCGTTTTGGATGGCACTGAGGTAGTAGCAAACCCGCGTGCAGGATTAGATGCAACCTTATTTTTCTTTTTTCCACCCATTTCGAAAATTGAACCTTCTCCCCAGATACCGTATGAAAAAACCAGTATGAGGGAGGGGTGCTGATTGATAGTGATGGATGGTGGGCCTTAAACGGCCAGAAAACAGCGGCTGGTGGGTTGAATTGAGGCTGAAGATAAGATGTAGCGTCCGCACTGGGGTTTAGGGTATGTGATGTGAGGCAAACCTTCCGTGATCACTACAGCTTCCGAGTCCGCCGGTCGATCGAGGGGTCTAATATCACGAAGCTGCTATGTATCATACCCAGGGTAGCAGAGTGTTGGCCACACTCTCTTCCACTTTCAAGGGCAGCGCCAAGATTGCCCTTCCTACTGGAGAATACCGTATCATACCGTACTCGAACAGTTGCGCATTCCCGATTTTGGCCAGTAAAATTCGAGTCTGTCCCACCTACCCCAAGTTAAACCCATAACTTATGCACTGTACGAGTACAGTACCTTGATCGGCCAGCCCGCTACGGCAGGTTAGCCAAAGAAATGATGGCCCACCAACTGCAGTAAAGCGCCCCACGAAGTCAAGAGAGAAATGGGCCCTTGCGACGGAGGAAAAAGTGTTGTGCAGGCCCTATCAGTGTCCAGGTAATGGATCAGGAACTGCCTCAGTATTCTTCAGCGATGATGGGCGTTGGTGTGATCACCTTACGATAGCTAGATTAATGTTTGGCTATGTTCCGAAGTTTGCACATCTACGAAGTTGCAGTACCGTACCGGTAATTAACAGGAATATCTATGATCTATCCTACACCCTGATGCCAATACCGGTCAGTACCTTATGCCCAAGCCCTTAGCGGAAATGCACAGCAGCAGTGGAATGTTCTGTATGATCTCCCTCTTTCCCCTTTCTTCCGCCCTTAACTTAACTGCTCTGCAGGCCCTAGTCCCGACGGTCTGGAATACCGTTGGTTCACCAGCCGACCGGGCTCCACCCATCCAACCTACCCCGCTGCACGACAGCCAGCCCTCCACCAAATACGGCAACGTCAACCTCCGACTCAACACCCGTCCCTGGTGCCCTCACTGGCAAAACACCCAATGAATCCCAGTCACTCATACCTTAAAGGCTCTTTATCAAAAAGTGCCTGATTTAGACCCACTAGGACCTATCTCCGTGTCTCAAAACATCCCACAAAACCACATACATGGTTTCAAGCGAACCAGACCCCATCGATCACTTCCAGTGTTCCAGCTCTGACAGCGGTAGACTGGAGATGATAAGTAGACCATGTCTCATAGCCGTTTTGATAGGCCCGAACAGCCCTCCCGAGTGGGATCTCTCCCCATGGTTGCCCTCCATTCCAGACGATAGAGTATAGAGCGGGCTATAGGCCCATGCAAGAATATTCAAACCTCATCCTAGCCGCCAGTGAGCGTCCTCTAGTTATCAGACACTCGGTTTCATATCGCCAATGCGAACAATGGTTTATATTGGCCTTATTTCTCACAGGAAAAGATCTCTCTCCAGTGCGCTCCGATATCACAGCGACCCTCTACTGTAAGAGCACTAAGATTATATAAAAACGCACCTCTACCCGTTCCTCTCATTCTCCTCATTCTCAATACAGTCCACGACAAGCCAAAAACCGGACAGTCTTTACCAGACACGAGAAAATGGACCCCCCAAACCCCCAAACCCCTACCAAAGCAACGATGCCTGTAACCCCCTCAGCACCAAAGCGCATGCGGATACCCCACTCCTCCGAGTTCCCGGAGACCCCTACTCCAGATGCCTCCCATATCGGCATCCCCCTCAGGTGGCTGACCAGGAACGAAACCGATCCCGAGGATCCCCGGGATCAGTCAACCTACAACACAACTCTTACCCCGCCATCGATTTCGAACACTACCCCGATCCTAATTACCCCCAAATACTACCCTGGGTCCCCCCCCCAACTTCTTCCCTCTAGTGGTGTGCCTACGGTTTCCGAGGTTAGGCATCCACCCCAATGCACTCCTAACTTCGAAGAGGCATGCAAAACTATTCAATCTCTTGAGCGCTTGCTCCGAGAGGTGCGCCTCTTGCAAGCAGATACCTTTTTCGGCAACCCCTATTGGAGCGATTTGAATCTCTTTTGTAAGGATTTCGAGAGATTCCTGAGTCAGGAAAGCGATTTCTTCTTCATCTTCGTGGGCGGAGCTTCGGTGGCTACTGATGCAGATCTGGAGGGGCTTCGTATCGTCGCCCAAGCCATCTTCGATGAGTGGAGTGGTATGAAGAAGGCTGTCTTGACAAACAACCCGGGCGAGGAGTTCGAGGATGAGGATGCAATAGTTTTTGATTAGGGATTGTGGTATTCAAGGTATCCCGAACCTTCCAGATTTTCTTTCCGGATCATCCATCACGATACATCTTTGTCCCTACTTTCTCCACTACTGCTATCCCGGGCATAGCAATAGGCATGCTAGTTAAGGGGCATAAACAACGCCAAGTCCCAATCCTCCAATCCCCCATTCCCCTCGATCAACTTTTTTCCCCTCATTGAAAGGGATTTTTTTTCTCACCAGATTACCCCTTACCCCATAAAACTAATCCTAATCGACAATCACCAAGTATCTCTTTGATATTCGTATCAACTTGTCACATATTTTCAAACATCTATCCTAATAAAAATAAAATTTCTGCACTTTTACAAGCACCTATTGATATCAAGCATCTCGCATTTCACATTAACAGCTCCACACTCCAAAAAAATATCTTAGGTACATTATAACAAACGCCACCACAAGTAGGGCCAACGATAAAAACCCCCAAACCTGTAATGCCCGCTTCAACCTCGCCTACTCAGCGCGCTGCCACCAGTATAACCCTCCACTCAGCCTTTGCAATCCCGGTCCACTTAGCTTCTCTCTCTCTTCTCCACTCCTCCGATTCACACATTGCTCCGTAATCTCCATTTCCCAGATCTTCTTCCTCGAGTCTCTTAGCCAAAGCTCTCACCACAATATTGCCCCTCTTCGTACCGAGTGGCAAAAGGGCCCGAATCCTGCGCCACATATCCTTATCAAACAAACCCTTCCCCCACATGCCCACCAACATGTCGTGATCCAACCTCTTATCAAACATTTCCAACGCCTCCTCGAGCACACCTTTGCGTGAGTGAACGTTCAACTCAATATCTCGCCCCTCCTCCCCCGCTACCAATTCCGGCAGATACTCATCGAACCACCGCTGGCAGAGAGGCCGAAGATCCCTTAGCCGCCTACTCTCGACTGTGACTTTCTCCCTCCTCTGAGAAATCTCGACATCCAGAAACCGACACCCGGCACAGAAGTCGAACATCTCCTGAACAGAGCTAAACCCCCTCTCGTACTTCTCCCAATCACACCCAAAAAATTCCACCGCGGCCCGGGGATCATCTGTCAAGTGCACCATCGCTGCCTTCTTGTTCACCTTCTCAATGTGCTCGACGGAGAGGCGGACACCAGACTGATTGACGCAGATTCCCACACGCCTCCCCATGACCCCCAGGATATTCCACAGATCGCCGTGGGAGCGATGGAAGGTCTCCCATTCGATCTTTTCGGGAGGGCACATGAGTATGTCTAGCTGCACGTACGCTCCCATCTCGGGTTCGTAGATTGCGAAATTCGCCGTCGGGAAGCCAGGAAGACATTCCTCTGCCCCGAGGAGTGCGAAGAGTTCCTCGCTGGTGTAAGGACGGAGGGGGGAGGCGACGAGAATGTCTATGTCCCCGTGGATGATCTTCTCGGGCGCATGGGGCGCTACCCTGACAATTTCGTGGAGCGTTTGCAAAAGAGTGGTGAATTTGGACACCAGGCGGAGGTAAATATCATGCGGGATAGGTGGGGTGTTAAGGCTGAATGCGCGGCCGCCCATTTTCGACAATAATATATTCTCTTTGTCTCTTTTACAAAGGAACGAGATATCTGGTCACCCTAAGAGGAGGGGGTTTTTTTTTTCACCCACCCGAAATTCAACAGCACTTATATACGGGTTGTGAGTCAGGCCTACTATACCTTTAGGCGTCGAGATCTGCTCAGCCACCATGGGTGGGTACGTGTCTCAAATGCTCACGGCAGCCTACATGCATCCTTGCTTGCGGTTAGTTGTCCCGATCGACATACATACTTGCTTACAAGGAATAGAAAGGAGGAGATTGGCGCCTGTGCCTGCAACCGTTGTTTGAGCTGGCATAGTGTCTATCCATCAGATATCACTCGGGAGAAGAAGAGAACTCGATCCCTCGTGAAGTTCAAGTTATGCAGCTGCTAATATTCAATTTAGGCCACCCGAGAAAAACACAGAACAAAAGTGCAGCGATTTGAGTGATAATCTGTGGCCGCTGCGCCTTTACGTTATCGCAGCACTTTGCTATTTCTACTGAACAAGGGTTGCTTGGAATCAATATTATGCTCTGTCCCTGTTTTCAAGAACGCAAGCCCCCTTGCACCACAATATAAGTGACGGAGGCAAAACGATACAGTCCTCCATTATTACTACTACCACCCACTGTCCCTGGAAATGGGGTGGCACCACTCACTACTCTAGTAGTGAGAACCTGTGAGAACTGTATCAGACTCAATTACTCCCTCCTGTCAGACTCAATTACTCCCTCCTGATCGGATCCAAATAGCTCTCTTTAGAATTTCAGACCGTCTTCCAGCACCCATGTAGAGGCCCGAAAACTTCCGCTCCAGGCCTTCCAAAGGATACCACGCTTCATACACAATGTCCTGCATCCTCGAGAGACTTCCCGGCCAACCAATATCCTTCTCATCCCTTCTCAAAGAGACACTTTAGACCCCAACAAACAATTCTCCCCCCTCGCAGCAAAACAATTTAAGGCCTCCCCTTCCACCCACCCACCATTCTCACCCCCGCGCCATCCGCTATCTCCCCCAAAACAAGCATCATGCCCAGATTCCCCAAAGTCCCGAGTTCCCCAGACTTCCTCTTATACACACCCTACGTCCCGCCCATCGAACCAACCCCCGTGCCCAGCACACCTCCAACAAAAAAGGACCAATTGGTGATAGCACTGACCTGGTCCGACGGGGTAAGGAAATTCAATCCACGGGCTGTGGATCGCAAAGTAAGGATAGCCTCTGACTTCACCCCCATCGACGGTCACGACGTAAAGACACGGGAATGGCTGAGAAGAACGACGAAGTGGCCAGCCAAGCTCGCGGATCCACTATTCCGTAGTAAAGTCGGTGAGGGACAATGTATGATTTTCGAACTTCCGGATGGGTACACTCTTTACGAGAGAGTGCATTTTCCAGATAAAGTACCTACCCCGCCCCCCCCCCCGCAATGCTTTTTTCTTTTTTCTTTTCTCCCTTCCCTCCCTAGGAGGGGTAAATGCCAGGAAGTTTTTTTCCCTTATTTAAAAAAAAAAGAATTCTGAGGGGAGGTAGGAGCGTAGGGGAAAGGCCATCCTATGAAGCATACCTATCTATTCGGACACCCGTCCGGGGGAACGTTCCGAAGTCCTAAAGAGTTTCAAGCGCACTACCTGTGGATGGCGTGCGATCCCATGAAGGATCGGAAGAATTGTGCATGCAAGCTCTGCGGAAACGCTACGGCGAAGGAGTAGATTTGTTTGGGCACTGGGTCCACGATAGATCCCTTCGGGTTCTGTCTGTGCATTCTGCATGGGAGAAGGGGGGGCGATGACACGATCATAGGGAGGTGAAAATTGGCAGGGCGGGAAAGGTTAGCGATACCCTGTACAGTGCTACGAATTGAAAGATAGTTGCCCACTTGAGTCGCCCACTAGAATCACGGAAGTGAGGTTGTATTACGAGTGATTCTCAGTGATGTATGTTTGCATTAGCGTACCGTAACTTACCGCCAGGTGATTGATTATATGCATTATAATATGATGTTCCACTACCTAGTTACATGACAGTCCCCGTTAACGAATCTCTACCGGGATCACGTAGAATATGTCTGATGGAGCACTCACCCAGAAGAGGACCCACAACCCTCTGAAATCATCCCCATATCACACCAATGCTCTCCCCACCGGCGTAAAAAAGCCAGTTATCACACAATTTCAAACGCCAGAACACACGAAGACTTACTTATGCCAGCACTCAAAGAACATACACCCAAATTCCAGCATTTACAGAGCACAGCGACCCGATCTATATCCCAACCCAGGAAGAAGCCCAAAAACGTGTATCAAACAACGACGCAAAAAGAAAGATCGTGCCCAGAGAATAATGCGCCCAGTCAGGTAGGGGTATCGTATCATATCATATCATACCCAGTCCACCTACTAACTAATTAACTACTCCTAGGGGGTAGAGATTAGAGATATATTCCCAGGTAAGTATCATACCCATCATATAATCCTCCATCCCATCAACAAGGAAACCCCTCCCCCGCCTCTACACATAAAATTACAAATCATCACGTATCAAAAAAAAAAAAAAAGAACCGCATCCACCTACCTACCTACCTACCTAACCTACACAAGGCCAAACCCGCGAATAACCCCCTACAGTCGCCGCCCGCATCCCCGCCGGGAATGTACATACAGTCAACGGTTGCCAACGAACTCACGTTAGCCGTATGTATGATACCGTAGCGATCGTATCATGGGAAGTCACTCACGTTCACTACTTTCCTCCCCTCCCTCCCCTCTTCCCATCGCTACGAGTATCCGTACTCGGGTTACGGTATTCGTGGGATTGGGGGGGGGGGGGGGGGGGGGGTGCCTATACCATAAGTGGGTATCACAGGCGTATGCGACAGTCCGGAGTGATCATGTCTCCTTTTTTTTTTTACCCTCAAACTGGAGTGACTGACTGTCATAATTTTGCACGATTGAAGAGGGGTCCTCCCTCAATTAGGATTCGAACGGGGGAGTTTGAGACGGTCATGTTTCTATTGGTGGGAAACCTCGGACGATGGGTTGGGTTGGGTTGGGTTGGGTGGTCCGTGTTATATTCCATGTCTGTAGTGCCATCGGTAGATGATGGTAAACAGTTCAATCGAGTTTGAGTTCATACCCACTCACGGTATGATATATACTATATTCCAATACCTGATGGTTAGGTTAACGGGGGATTGCCACGATATAAATGCCAGTTTGTAGTGCTGTGCCATTACAATCATATCACTCTTACAAAGTACTATAAAAAGTCAGGCCACAACACCCCCCCCCCCCAACAAATTTTAACCCACCCAAATACGGTAAAGATAGATACAACTTCGGGCAAGCTATGATAGCCAAGTGAATCCACCCAACTCCTACAATACGAAATCCCATCAATAACCCTTCATATGATACGACACTCAAGTACGATACCAATACGCCGACCCCTCCCCCCCACCCACCAAAACGAACGGCGCCACCCGCCTCCCGCCCGCCATGAGATCCAACCTACGACAGCCCCAATGCAAATACCATTCCGGTACAGTACTTGAAACAGTGGAGCCGTCAGCTCGCTCACAGTATGGCCAATAGTCCACTGAGATTCACCTCCGATAGCTGTTATTAAAGTATGATAGAGCGGCGCAGTGTGATGGGCTCGGGATGCCGGTTGATTAGCTAGTTAGTGGGTAGATTTACTCACGTGAAATGCCATCGTAAGCAAAGTATACAGGTATCATACTGTACATGTTTTTTTTGTTTTTTTTTGTTGTTCCCGCTCCCCCGCCTAACTTATGTATCGCATCTGCCGGCGATAAGAGTGTAAAAAGTTTACTTTTCCTAATCATACCGCAGGCTTAATACCAAGGCTATCGATTAACGAATACGGTACGGTGGGGCGTGGTGGGAAAGGGGTTGTGGATCAGAAAGGGGAATATTATTTGTAAATCAGGTGCCATCATATTGTTCGCCAACATAACTTCCCACTGGTAAAGGCCTTCGGTCAATCGAGTGAGAGTGGATGCTACAGCATCGCGCTACTTGTAGTAGTGGAAAGCGGGAGGGGAGGGGGGAGAGACAATAAGGCGGGCAGGCAGACAGGTCATCTCCCTCCCTCCCCCACCACGGCATGGTACCTGTGGATCATTCTTCGCCTCTTTACTCACGCCTCCCCAGGAAGGAATTTCGGCCGCACGAGCATACATGCACCACTGTAGTGCTAGTATGGTGCCGGCACCTTAGAATCAACCCTCACGACAACCGAACTTTCCCAACTTTCGGCGGGCAACAACGTCACATATCATTATTTTACTTATTCCTTCTGTATAATCCTCCTAAAACATATAAAGAACACATTTACAGAGCAGATTTCACTCAAGGGGTGTGATTCTTTCTATAACAGCTGTTAAAGTTGAGGCAAAATTTGGGTGGAGCGAGGAGGTTGGCACTTGTATGTGAAAAGCAGGTTTTTGCTGAGTAATACACCAACACATTGCCTAAAGCAGTATGGTCAGATACTACATTAGGACTAGTGCTCGGACCCCGGATGGCACTGAGGGTCGATTCTAAGGTGCCGGCACCATACGAGTACTAGTACTGGTGCAAGGAACCCAGAGGGGGGGGTTCATCCACTCCCGCCTGTCACTGTTGTCATTGCAATTCCCCAATTTCCTAAGGTCCATCTTATCCGCTCCACGTGAACCTGCTCTGTGCCGCAGTGACGCGATGTGCGACTTCGAGGTTGTGTTTTTGTTGCATCGCGTTGGCTAAAGTGGGTGAAAGAGAGAGGTCCTTCCTTTCTTGGAAGTGTTGGTACGGTATCACGAGCATGAGGGAATGGGATGGAGTCGGGTGGGCTGCGGTGCCCCTAATTTGACGCATGGATAAAGAAGCTTGTCTGTCAGTCTGCCTTTCTGGTTGCCCGTCGAGGCGACGAGACAAGACAACGAAGCGAATTGATTTGTTAAATTTCCATGAATGGTGGAACGGGATGGACGAGTAGACGTGCTCGCATGAATAGATAGGGCATGAAGCCTGAGGGGTGAGGAGATACAAAACAGGATAAGGAGGCGGGGTGAGCTCATTCCGACGAAACACCATATTCGTATGATACTCATTCATTATACATGTGAAATCGGTAAATCAGCCACAAAAAAAAAAAAAAAAAAAAGGACAAGCCATATCGGTAAACGCAAACACACCCCTTTTCTTTACCGTAAAAAAAATGAAAAAAAGACAGCTAGGCAATACAGCAAAAGAGACAAACTACGAAATGAAGGAGAAAAGAAAAAGTCGAGAGAGAATTGCCCATTCACATATACACACGAATAGAAGCAGCATCTGTTTTCCCATTTCGTAGGGAAGGAATGAAAAAAGAGCGGGAGAATCCAAACTTTATATAACCCCCCACGCAGAAAGCAAAAGCGAGACAACTCTTAACGCTCAAATGGGTCAAGGATTGTCCCTATACCCCCCATCCCTTGGCGATATCGGTGTATGTAACTCGTCCTCTTCCAGGAGTCTTGTGAGGGCCGAGTCGCCGCCTTCCTCCCTTGTGAGTGAGGAGCCTCTGTTTGTGCTCGTAGGCGGAGCTTGACTTGTCCCGGTGCCCGAGGTGATGGGATTGGTGGCGGAAATCATGGATGCGTTGGGCGCGCCATCTGACCTTAGAACCCTGGGTGGGGCGGAGAAATGAGCGGATCGTGAAAACGCAAGAGATGGGAAGGTATTGGGGGGAGAGTAGTTGAATTGGTTGAAACAAAAAATAAAAATAAAAAACCACTGGCTCCCCTCGACGATAGCGGACTAAAAGTGCCTAAGGATTAAGGAAACACATAAAACATAAATGGCAAGAGGTATAATAGTGAAAGAAGGGGAAATGATAATGGCACGACATGAAATAATTTTGAAGGAAATAATGAATAAAAAATAAACTTCAAAACTAATGTTTTTAGTTTCACTTTTGCCTTCCTCACTTTTTCTGCAAAGGGTAAAGGGGGGCGCAGACGGACGGTAGATATGGATGGATTTCGGGTATTCCTTACTCGTTCGCGGTGGATATCTTGTTTTGTGGGTCCTCGCGGATCTCCGTTACTTGCTCACTTATCGTGACTCTGCGTTGGGGAGCGGGTCCCGAGGACAATTCTTGCGCGACACTCGTGTCTGCCCAGGTTCGTCATGTTAGTAGTCTTGCCCACAACATACAATACAGTGATACTCTGCTAGGCAGGGGATGAGGGGCGGGGAAGAACAAACCAGGCATCTCATATAACTGCCTTCCAGCCGTCTCAATAGGATTAGTCTGCTCCTCTCTCATAGGGCTACCGACCACCGAGGCATCGAACGGATTTGAAGGCTCGCTGGGGGCCGGCTCCACCCACTCCTGACCGCGCTTCTCGTCCCCGTAGACGCCGAGGAGCCACGACCATGTCTGGCGGTTCTTGCGCACTGTGCTGGCTGCCGAGTCACTCTGTAGGCGCTTCCTTCGCGCTTTCCTGCGGCGGAGGCAAAAGAGGATTCCGCAGAGGACCGTTATCAGAACGAGCAGACCAAGGATCGCGCCGAGAAGTGGTGGCACATAAGATGGCATGCCGCCGTCGGACTTATCCGGATCGGGGACGACGGTGCCGTTTACTACAGGGGGGTTTGTGCCGGTGCCGGAGACGGATGGGTAGGGCCAGTGGTTGGTTACTGTCTTGGTGTACTTTATGCCGAAGAGGTCCCGGATTTCAGTGCTGTTCCATGATGAAGGGGTTACGTTTGCCCCACCCTTTTCACTATATCATCCCCAAGTTAGCCAATGCCTTTAAATCGTAGGGGGCTGGGTGCCAGGAGCTTGCTACTATTTCTAGGATGCAGCCCATCCCCTGGACAGGGTCAACGATTGTATGTGTCGGAAAATTCCAAGACTTACGTTCCGCCAACCGCTTTGTAAACCACCTCTGGAACCTTATAGACATCGTGAACCGCCGGGTCGTATTTGTCCTCCCACTTCAAAGTATTCAAGTTGAACATCTTGACAATTCCTTCATTAATGCAGATATCATTCGAGACCAGCGCCCCCCCAACAACCATCATCAAATTATCCGCAACCTTATGGCATCTATGTCCCCTTCGTCCATGAGTGGAGTCCTTGTCGTCATAAACCTTTACCCACTTGAATGCGGGAAGCGAAAGAACGTAGACATTTGCCGATGGCGGATTAGCATTAGTAGGAAGGTTGCTGAAGTCTTCCCAGCCGCCGTAAGCGTAGATCTAGGATAAACGCGGTAAGCGAGTAATTCACTCAAGCAAGGATCCGGCGGTGGCAACCGCTCACCGGATCGGGGAAGCTTCCGGTTTAAAACGTGCATCTCTTATCTGGCGAGGAAATGGAATTATGAGGAACCAACCTGAAATGACTTTCCATCTTGAGATGCGGCATAGCTTGTGCAGAACTCGGATGTCGCTGGCGGTTTGTCGTCTCCACTGGTTTGCTGTGTGTACCATTTGTCGTTGGCGATGTCATATAAGTGGACATTGTCGACGAAAGCTTGCCCCATCGTCTTCTGCTCATCGGTGACGTCGGTTCGATAGTAGACGAGGTCACGATTCAAAGCGCCTCCAATAACCACCAACGTTCCCTGCGATCCAACAGGCAGCCACACAACCTCCGCATTCTTGCGCGCGGGAACACCCGACGGGATTGTTTTGTTATCCCACTTCTCGCTTCCCATTGTCGACATATCCACCGATATCAGGTTGGTGCTGTTGTATGTCGCCCTGTAATCGTCGGGCGCGGACGCCGTCGAATAAAATTCACCCCAATCCCTACCCTGGTTTTGCATATCAGTAAACGAGTACCCAACAAGCATGTGAGGGAGGGGGGAGAGTGTTTAGAGGAGGGAAAAGAAAAAAGAAAAAGAAAAAAAAGTAGAGTTCCTAAATATAGAACCCTTTCCTGGGTGAATGGGCTATTCCTTGACTCACCGTTGCTCCACTGAATACATATGCCCTATTCTCAGATGGCACATTGACGGAACCCCCTGCAGCAATATACCGAGTGACTTTCTCGAGAGTAAGGGTTCGATATTTTGGGGGATCCTGCAACGGTGTCTCCCCGTTCTGTACCATATCCCTCGCAAGCGACCATGTCGGCCCGACTGCTTGGTCTTTATCGCCATATTCCATGTAACCCCCGTAGACAATGAACTGGTAGTCGTTCGCTAGCATGAACCCATTCTTAAAGTTGGTGCCCATGTTTGTTTCGGGCTTAGCAGTTGACTGTATGGCCGTCTTCCCATCGTTTGCTAGCGAGAATGCACTCGTGAGGTTCAGGTAGTATAGCTGGTGTCTCGGTTCTGCGCATTGCCGGTCAGCTTGCTCCGAGTGCTCGACGGGTTACGATATGGCTGGGCAGGATGGAAGTGAAGATACGTACTCGAGTCTATTGTCGTTTTTCCATCGTCGCCAGTGACTTGCCAGATCAAGGTACCACCATCGAGGAAGATTGTGTCGCGAAAGAGTGCGCCTAATTATGGTTTATCACGCCGCATTGTGAACATGTTAGATAAGGATTGTTTGGTTTTTTTTTCCCCGTTCATCTTCACCCTTTTTTCCTTTCCTTCTTCTTTTTCCCTCTCCAAAGACAGAAGGAATATCCTAAAGCTCATGCTGAGCGGCGAATGGGTTATTAGAAAAAACTCACTTTGAGGTCGATTCCACGAACACATAACCTCTCTGTCAGCGGCCCGACGCCCGAGGCTCAGCCCCGAACTATACTCAGTTGCCGGAGCGCTATGGGAACATGAAAACAGAGGGAACAGGAAAACGACCAGAGCAGAAACCTCCAGTGTGGAGTGCCGCGACCACGGAGAAAATCTCATAGCGGATCGGAGCGGAAAGGAAGTATCGCGATAGTGCTTGGGATTTGTCGGATATTTAGTTTGAATTCTTCTAGTTAATATTGAATAGTGAATAACACTATTGCTGAGTTCGCAAAAGGGACTAGAGGGAAAGAAGAAGAATGGAAAGAGAGTGGGGGAGTTGAAGAGGAAGATGCAGACAACCAGTGCGGACGGGGCCTCTCTACAAGCCAGAGCCGGGGGATTCCCTTCTCGCCCCTGCAGTGGAGAGCACCGCACTACGAAAAACCGGTCTCACACGCAGGATGGAATGGATGGGTGAGTGGCGGTAAGGAATGGGCAAATCCAAAGCAGCCAAGGAGTGGAGGAAGCGTGAAGGCAAAGGCAAAGCAAGAAGAGGGGAGGGAAGGGAAGGAAGTCAAAGGGGAAAGGCGTGGGCCTATAGCACCCGAGCGTGGGCAAGACGAACCAAATGGAGGAGGAGGGGGAATAGCGGTACCGGTATTGAGCCGGTGCTATATGGGGAAGCGACTGAGAGTGGCAGACCGGTTCACAGGCCTGGGTCTCCGAAAGAGCCGCTGAGGGGGGAACGCGGCTGTGAAGGAAGCAGAAAAGCACGATAAAGTGGCAGCCATCATACAAAAGCTCTCTACATTCTTGGCAAATTCGTCTGCATTGTCGGCACGAGAACAGATTTGCGGTATGGGGAGCGGTTGGGGTGGTAAGGGTACAAGCACACCTGCGAGTGATGAATGAGCATGATGGTTCGAGTGCTTGGGCACACAGTAGCGGAAAGGTCTACTGCAAACTCTACGGGATACAGTGCGAACGAGAGTAAGTAAGAATGGCCTATGGGCAAGGTTGGGGACGCGGGGAACCTGATATATAAAGTAAAATAAAATAAAACATTAAATTTTCAAGGCGATTAGATTAATATACAAGTACAGCATCCTCGCTGCCAGGGAGGGAGGTGGAGTGGAATTGGGTGAGAAAGACAAGGGAAGCACAAGAAAAAGTGTGGGCATTCACTCAAGCCTCTTTTTGCCCTTCTATTATGGGTAGGAGAAGGGTAGTGCACCGTGTCCACCAGGTGCAATCGGGACTGTTCCAGTGACTAGACCAAGCTTACCATTACCGTGCCATTTACCATATTACCGGTATTGGGCAATCCTTCCATCAATCAATCATCACCCATTAATAACAACACGGTTGAAAGTCCACTCGTGCCAGACTACCGTATTCTATTGATGTCGGTGCCGATGCTGCTGATGGCGATGATGATGATGATGCTAACGAACCCAGTGAGCGGGGTCTCCAAGGTGTCCCCTATACCCTGATCCCTTCTCGCACCTTGTGTTCCTGGGGGTCGAAGACCCGTCCCATATGGTAGAGTACCGGCAACCGACCGAGCACCCAAGCCATTAAGCTGGTTGGTTTGCTTACATATGCCAGGTTGGTGTATCCCATCGCGGCGCTTCTTTGTGCTCCACTCGAGGACCGGTCTCGTATCCGCTCCTCTTCGTGCTGTCCACCATGATTGCTTGACGGCAATGAAATGGTCACAAGAGGAGCAGAAGACACATCCTTGGCAACAGGGGAGAGTGAAATCTTGCCACTAAAATCTCGTGTCTTTGTTCCACTCAGAATCTCGCCGCAAGACAGGCCGGGGTGATATGGATCGAGCATGGGCTTCACAGCATGCGTCTGGGTGAGTAAGCGATTTTGAGTCGGCTGCAGCTCTCCTCCTGCCGGTCACCACCACGCGTGGGGGCTGTCCCACATGGGATGGATTGGATCACCGATGGCGAGCAACCGGTGTCCTACTGCAGAAGAAATACCGGAAATACCGGTACTGCGATGGCCAACAATAGCAGGCATAAAAAACCAGTGCGGACAAAAAAGAAAAGAAGAAAAAAAACAACGCACCCCGGAATGGGATAAAGTCAGAATGCGAGTAGCGGTACCGGTACAAGAGAGAGAGAGAGGGAGGGAGGAGAAAGAGGACAAGAAGGGCAATCCCTCCAACGAGTGGAGGCCCAGAATCACCGTGAATTAATGTGCGTGTGTGAGTGAGAAGAATCAGTCGGGGGCCGGCCACCGAGCTTGAGATGTGCTGTACGCTACTCGTAGAGTATGATAGCCCTCCCGTACCTTATACACATACATGTACTCGAGTAGTGTGCGGTACCACAAGGATCAGAGAGAGATTCGATGATTCGCAGACTGTACTCGAGTGTCCGTTGAGCGCAGCGGCACGACTCACCAGGCCTTCTACGGACCTACGGTAGTGGATGTCACCACTTGAGCAGCATCTGGCAAGGAAAAAACCAGATCGGTATGGGGGCTGCAGTGTTGTGCATGGTTTCCCGAGAGACTGACTCCCGTGGCATAAGATACAAATACAAGTACCTTCAGCCTACCATACCGTACGGTACCGCCACGGTACCGAAGTCACAGGAAACTGGCACAAGAGGATACGGTCTGGTATCTTTCTTTCTTTCTTTTTTTTTCTGAATCTCACAACCTTAATCACCATTCCGGGACCTTGCCAGAGTCTTGATCCTCAAAGATTCACAAACCTTGCTGGCTCTGCTATCACAAGTGTGGTGCTGCCAATCTTCTTTGTCAGTTTGGGGAAGGGACCAAGGGTGTGAGTGAGACCTCATGAGGCTCTGTTCCCTCATGGTGCTGTTGCGTACCTTTCGCTACAAGTACTTGTACCTTCCTGCACTACCGTAGGCCTTGATAAACTCGCACTGGGATACAAGTAGTGGGATTCCATTTCGGGCATAACTTAGCACCGCCTATGGGTTTATTTATCACCTCTCTTTGTTGAAGGATGGGTTTGTCCCAGAAACTCCATCCCGGCGATTAACCTGGCTCAGCAAGTATCAGGGTTTATAATATCGCAATGATCCATCATTGCACAGGCGTACCGTACAGTACTGTACCCGTACTGTCTACAGCGCACGTTTGCACATCATGTGAGTTACCCGAGTTTCCTACCGGTACCCAAGGATAACACTCAAGTACAGCACAGGACATACGTATACCCCTCCCTCGCTGAACACGATCGGACGCGACACGATCCCGGGGTGTTCCTACGATAGGCAGCAGGAATCTTTGCCTCAGGGCAGTTGCAGTACTAGAATACTCGTACCCCCACTTTATTCCCCAATTTCTTTTCGCTGGTGAGTTGTCTGTCAGATTCTCGTCAAACCTTTCCTACCGATACTCCTCTCTTCGGCGTGCTGGTGGAATATCATAATAATACCCCAATTGGGGCGGAGAAGGGTTGTCAACAGCCCACCTTACCTCCGGCCTAGCCTTACTCGTACAAGCAAAATTTCGAGGGGAAAGAGGGCGCTATTTGTTGGTGGGAGGCGCTACTCGTACTAAGTTGCCGTACTCAAGCGCGATCGGTTGGGACCAACCTGAATACTAATTCTGTACCGGTATTCTTGGCTAGGGTTGGGTCCAAGCTGCACATCCATCAGAGAGGGAGCCTGGACTCGGGTACCACCCTCGAGTGCTCTACCGGCATCATACCGGCAGGCCCCGCTGTCTTGTGTGGCTGCTGTGAGCAACAGGGATACTACGGTCTTGGCTGTGAGCCTATTTGACCCTTCCGTACTCGAGTATTCAATTCTACCGGTACGGTACACTACTGTAGGAAAGAAGAAGGGTAGGAAGAAAAGGAAAGAAAAAAGGCACTGCCTTGTCCTCCACTTTCTCCGTTAGGCTGTTGTTTTGTCGATTGGATCTGTTTTCACTCGTTTACCTGTCCTAACTTGGCTTGGTCCATCTGACTGGGAGACCGGATTCACGGATAGAGGTCAACGGGGGAGGGGAGGGGGTACGGAGGGAGAGGTACTTGTACTTGAGTACCGGTACCGGTACAGGGAGAAGAGGCGAGAAGACAAGGGAAACAGGGGGCAGGGTTGTTAATTGTGAGATAAGGGATGAGGGGGCGAGAGAGGGGGAGTTGGATTTTGAACTGCTCTTTTGGGACCCAGCAGTGTGTGTGGGGAGGAAGAGAGTGCCCGCCGAGTGAGCTTGTGTTCCCAGACTGGCCAAGACCCACCACCACCCTCACCACTTTCACCGACCTGCGCTGTTGCAAGGAAGGTGCTCGAGTATCGGTATTGAACTGTACCTTTGCTATTGTCTCATAGAGGGTCGGCCTATCGGGGGGCCGCGAGGGAGGAGGGACCTACAGCCAAGTGAGAACACTTGCACAAGCACTGGCACCAGTAGTACGAGTAAAGTACAACCCACCCCCACCCCCTCCTGTCCCCCCTGTTACCTGACTCTTGTTTACTTTGTTTTTGTGCCATTCGTGCCAGAGGCCGCTCGTCGGGTGCTAGACATATTAAGCAGCTGCTGCCCGCTCCATGTCCCACTCCCTTTCTTCTCCACCCCCAGGCTGCCTTCGTTCCTGCCCCAGTTCCTAGGGCCTCTCAGTCGCTATCCCTACCGAAAGTGTTTGCGCAGTGGAATACGGACATCGTTCGCTCGTCCTAGTTCTACTACGGAAATAGAGAGAGGGTCACTCGTTCGTCAATTCGGCCATCCGTCAATTCGGTTTTATTTTTTCGGTGGCTGTTTTCCTGGTTACGCTCGTTCAGACGACCCCAATTCTCATTTCATCAATTGCGGGTTGTCGTGAGATAACAAGACAAAGGCGGAAAGGATGTTGATTGGAGGGAAAGGTGGTGGGGTGGTTAGTAGGTTAGCAACGGCTTTCGGGCTAGTGTTGCTCTTTGCCAATGGGGCGGGGGCTACCGGTTGCAACAGTACCACAAAGACTGTCACGGCAACCGTTACCAGAGGATGCGGTGGTTACGGCGAGCCTGCTTGCCCGCAGGTTACTTTGACCCAAACTCGGGGATGTGGTGGATATGGCGAACCCGCGTGCCCGACGGTGACGGTGACTGCTACCAAAACCAAAGGATGTGGTGGATATGACGAACCTGCTTGCCCGACGGTCACAAATACGGTTACCGCAACTGCTACTACTACTGCTACTATGACTAGGGGATGCGGTGGTTACGGAGAACCATCTTGTCCAGTGGTCACAGCCACGGCAACGACAACAGTTACCACGACGAGAGGATGTGGTGGCTACGGTGAACCATCTTGTCCAGTGGTCACAGCCACGGCAACGACAACGGTTACCACTACGAGGGGATGTGGCGGCTACGGTGAACCAGCTTGCCCGGTGGTTACAGCCACAGCGACAAAAACGCTTACCACTACGAGAGGATGCGGTGGCTACGGTGAACCATCTTGTCCAGTGGTCACAGCCACGGCAACGACGACAGTTACCACTACGAGGGGATGCGGCGGTTACGGTGAGCCCTCCTGCCCGGAGGTCACTAGAACGGCCACCCAAACCGTTGTGATCAGCTCAACATTCACCTCAACTCTATCTGTCCCAACCACTAGTACGCATACCGAGAAGACTACTGCTACTGCTACTGCTACTTCCACGCGCTCCCTCACAACTACGGCATCATATACCACCACTTCAATAGTTACGACCACGTACACCTTGCCCGCCTCGACCA
>LN890974.1:336886-353290 GCA_900010015.1 Tuber aestivum
TGTCCACCATCACGAACACTGCTACCGCCACAACCTCGTTGTTCTTCACCACCACCCTGCCAGGCACCACTGTTGTCCAGACTCTCCCACCGGTGACGACTGTATTGACTCTCCCTGGCGCCGTGACCACAATCATTGCTCCTGGCACAACCGTGGTTAGCACTCTACCTGGGGTTGTGACTACTACTACTCTTCCAGGAATTGTTACCACCATCACTTCTCCTCCGATCACCACAACCGTCCGGTTCCCTGGAACTTCTGTTACTCTTACCCAGACTCTGGCTTGCACCGCTCGCGCAGCACCTACCCGGCCGTCCAGAAGTGTCCCCAAGGATTATACGTGGGGTTGTGCACCCGGTTACATATGTAATCCCAAGGACCGTTGCGATACCGAGCCTCCCCCAGCTGACGGCTACCTCTGTGAGCCTGACGAGTGTGAGGTTGCTCCGCCGCTTTGCCCGTACCCAGATGATTGGGGCCATGACTTCACTTCCAAAAAGGTTGGAACTTGGCTGATTCAGCCACCCTACTATCCTCTTGACCCAGGAATGTTTGGTCTGGACTGGTCCATCTTTTCGATCTTGGAGCGCAGGAGCATTGAGGATAGTGTTACAATGACCAAGAGGCAGAGCGGCACCCAGTTTTCTGCATGCTACGATGAGTGCGGTATGATATCCAATTATCTATTTCATTGTCCGAGCTTGAGCTGACTGCAATCCTTCAGACTCTGCCAATGTTAATGCCCAGAATCTCGGAAAGACCGCGAGACTTTGCCTGCCTGATTCGGCCTTTAAGGTCGCCTACCGCAATTGCCAGAAGTGTTTCGCCTTCCATGCCAGTACCGCAATGCCACAGCAGATGCCTGTTACTTCTGTTGAGCCTATTTACCGACAGTACATTAATTATTGTAATGCTAACTTCCCGGAAACTACGAGTACCTCAGGTGCAACTTCTTCTCGGACAAGTTCCTCACCGCAATCGCAGGCTACCTCTTCTTCCGCGCCGGCTAGTACTGTGTGTTAACACCACCCCCCTTTTGTTTGGTCCTTGGAGAAAACGCTAACCCGGGTTCCCATAAAAGCCTTCAAGCTCTGCTACACCTTCTGCGTCCCCAAGCAATTCACCAAGTTCATCTTCAGGACCAGTTTCTACGGTACCACCAACCTCTTCACCCGTGCCAACCACTACCGCCACACCCACCCCCTCTTCCTCTTCCCGCCCTACATCACCTTCCTCATCTACGGTAGTGAGTGTCTTGGGAGCAGGTAGCTCTACTTTGGGGACTTCCTCCAGTATGTCTCCCTCTTCCCCGCCACAGCGAGCTCTAGACTAGGGTCAGCCTCTTCCGCCACGTTAGAGGCTGTCTCTAGTCTAGTTCGTCCCTCCGAGTGCTAATATCCTCCTCAGCCTTCGCATCAAGATCTGGATCTTTGTCCGCATCTGTCTTTGCTTCTCCTTCCGCTGCTACTAATACCGGGTCTGGATCACCATCGTCGTCACCATCCTCGGCGGCCGGCGGTTTGAGCTCGTCCGGGCCATCATTGGCTGTGGTTGGCACCGGTACTGCGTCTTCTGGGCCGGTGGTCCCGACGGGCCCTGCGGCTAACTCGGTGGGTATCCATGTTCCACATTTGTTTAGTTACGATCGCTAACTCTCTCCACAGACCAGACCCACAACCCCAGGGAGCGGAAACGTTACTTCAACATCCAACATGCCACCTGTTAATACCGGCGGTGCCTCATCGGTTTCTCCAATGGGCTTTTGGGCACTGGCCTCAATTCTGCTCCTGAGTACATGGGCTCTCTTTTAATCCCCCCTAGCTTAGGCTCTGAGCCTTCCGTATATCATTGCATTATCACCATCTAGGGAATCGGACCTGGATGTGGAAAATAGGATAGAAATATGGGTTTTTTCCTTTCCATTTTTCCTTCATTTTTGTTAGCTGTGTTTCCGGTTGCGATTATGTTTTTCCTTTTACGTTTCATGCATACTCGAGTAATGGTGTCGCGCATTGGGTCGGTTAGTGTCCGATGCAGATGCGTGCGTATGTGGGTCCGTGGGCCGGGTTTGAATTGTGGCGACGGATTTTATTTGTCTGAATTCTTTTACACGCCTATGCGGAGGAATGAGATACGAAGCCTTCATGAGTTTAGTAACCGTGGAGGCGTGATGGTGGTATTTTTTAATGACTTTTTTCTTTGTTGGCTTATCGCCACGTTACGATCTCTAAGACAATGTACCGGTATGATATGTATGGTATTATATCATAGCTGATAACAAATATGCGGGGATGTCATATCATGCATGCTTGGGGGAGGGGAATGGAATGAGTGTTTTCGTGAAAGTGCAGGAGAAGGGAGAAAAGTGAAGGAAGAGGAAGGGTGAATTGAATTGTGTGGCTCGAGACGGGATTGGAGAGAGCGAGACTCGAGTACAGCAGTCTACCGGTATGCGGCCCGATTCGATAGAGCTCGGAGTACTCCACGGGGAGCCGTGCAGCGACAGCCCAAGCCTACCCGCCCTTTTTTGTGCTTCTTGGGGAAGGGAGGAAGTGGGGCTTTTTGTTTGTCTGTTTGTGGACAAGGGTATACTGCAATGTCATGGGTATGATTGAGTAAATTAGTTGTATATACCGGTATTTCAACATTCAGCTTCCCGCCACTTTACTGCACTCGAATCGGGACCAGAGTCTAGAATCACGATTCGCACTTTTTTCCCATCACCGCCACCGGTATGATGGTCGGGCACTGTGCGGTACTCGTACCATACCTCACCCATCAATTCCAGCCATTGAGTGTCGGGGCGATAATATCCCCCATACGGTGCCACGTAACTTGTACGGTACGGTATTCCCGAAACTCTCGACGCTTTCTATTATTATTATTATTATTATTCCCCCCTCCCTTACAATACCGTAAAGACTCCGAGTCGCTGTACCGTTACTCCATCGGACTGCACTTTTCTCGCTCGCTTCCGGGGATGTGGTCCAAGTACGGTACCGTACGAGTAGGTATGAATCATATCATAACCGGTACGGCACAGTACGGTACCGGTACCTGTACAAGTACGGTGCCCGCCGAGTGGATGAGTATCACATAGCGCCCACAATCCGAGTCAATCCCGCAATCAGCACATCCACGCCACCCACCACCGTACATGCACAAGTATCACACATACAGTAATAATAACGGGGCGCCATGCCATCTCCTCACTTTCATATCATACCTTTGTTACCAGTACCGGTATTCGCACTGTCCTGTACTTGTACCACCCAACCAGTCCACCACCACCCCCCCCCCTTTTTTTCTTTTTTTTTCCTTCCTTTTTCCTCTTTCCTTTTTCCTTTCCTCATCCCTCCAGCACAGCGCATCAACAATAATAAGAGTGGTAAGTTAGCACGAGTATTGTACCGGTACTGGATGATATGTACCGTACCGTAACGGAACTAACCACTGGAGAACGGGTGTGTGCGAGATGGCATGGCATGGCATGGCATAGCAAGCCGTAAGCAGCATGCAGCGTATCGGGACACGAGTACAGTGCAGTACATATCGTGGCTGAATTTCAACACTGAAGGGACGAAAAGAAGAGATTGGCTTCTTCGTCTGGCAATTTTCTTGCTTACCGAGTTGAGTTCTCCTACCCGGTGGTTTTTTTGGGCGGTCGGGCCAGCACCCACCTGTGGAAGGTTCCTTCTTGGGAGGTGGGAGGTAACCACGAGTATTGGTGTCACGGGAAGGAAAGAAAGGGTCAAGGATCGATCACGCTACTGTGCCAGAGAGGGAGGGGCTGAAGTGCTGTGCTGTGTTGGGTCCTGACCTGACCGGGACTTGCGCGGCTGAGGTCTACTGGTACTCGTACCGGACCATCCGTGACTGGTAAACGTGATTGACGGGAATTCCCTCACTTTTGTCACCCTTATTTTCTTCTTTTCTTCCCTTTTTCCCCGCCTTGTTCTCTGGGCATAATACGACATCGTACGTGCAGGGGTACCGGTATACTCGTAGCAGCACTATTTGCGGCTCTACTCCCAGAGTTTGGTGGGTGCAACTGTTGGACTTCTTGAGCCTCCGGTGCTATGCGGTGCCGGTAATTTACGGGGATGAGTCCTCAGCAGCCCATCATGATTGGCGGGAACGGGTGGAACGGTGGAGCGGAGCGGATGCATTTGGAGTGGGTGCATTTTTTTAATTTTTTTTTTAGTTTAGGGAAAGGGGAGAAAAGTGTTAATTGATTAACATTTCATAAGTAAGGTTGTCCCTCCTTCCTTCCCCGGCCTCGCATGATGGATGGATTGGGGATCTGCGATGTGGGTTCTTGGGAAGCGGGGGGAGGCGGGAAGGGGAAGGGGAAGAGAAAGAAAAAGTGGGGGGGGGAGGGTTATTACGAGTAGGATTTGGTTGCCTGGCGGGTGTGGAATAGTGATCCGATGCGATATGATACAGGCACTATCATAGCCGTGAAACGTTACTCTCTAGCCGGAAGTACCGTAAAAACTCGGTATATCCACTATCGGGGATCGGGCCTTGGCGGTTGCAACAGGGGTTGTGCGCAATAGTGCCAAGGGATCGAGTGATCGTCCATGACCGGGAAATGAGGAACTCGCACAGACTCTATCAAATTCAGCTTGAGTCACGGTAAGTCAGGTATAAACTGAAAGAAGGGAAGAATGTAGAATAGTCTGAAATACATTGTGACTCTGCAATTGTAGACTTAAATGTAGGAGTCATAGTAGCAGGCGAAGAATGACTGAATTGTAATTCTGTAAAATAGGTATTAGCACAAGTGAATTTCGAGAAGTGAAGACCATATAAAGTAGGAAGTGTACGATAGAATAGATAAAAAGATAGAAATACCAGACAAAATGCCACCAATCCGAAGCCCCAAACACCAGCGAGGGCCAAAAGCCAAGTCAATCAGCGAGCGAATTCTACTGCCAAATCAATTAAGACCAATTCGATATCCAGAACGAACGTATAGCCAATTCCAGAAACTCCGAGTGCTTACCTTTCTTGAACATCATCGAATACCACTAGCCCGAAGGGGGGAATATCGGCCACCAACGCAACAAGAAGCCTCCGACCTATATAAGATTCCCCAGCGAACAATTAGCGACTGGGTACGACAAAAGGGGGTAATTGAGGGAAGTGGGAGGAACTCAGCTGTGAAAAGGGTAGAGGAGGTGCGAGTGGGCTATACTAAGCGAGTTCAATGGCCAGAGTTAGAAGATAGACTCTATAGTGATTTTATAGAGCGGCGGAAGGGAGGACGAAC
Organism: Tuber aestivum; assembly: GCA_900010015.1. NCBI lineage: Eukaryota > Fungi > Ascomycota > Pezizomycetes > Pezizales > Tuberaceae > Tuber > Tuber aestivum. Next base: position 342,162 of record LN890974.1, read on the forward strand.
AGTAAGGCAGGGGTGGTTTCGGATCCAGTCCCAGTTCCAATTTCGAGCGATGTACCCCGATGTGAACCCAGCCATTTTTCGATTCAGCAATGGGTGGTTTCGAGGCTTTCTAAGCCGCCACAAGATTAGTCTTCGGAGTATCACCAAAAAAGCCCAAAAGATTCCAAGCGATTACGAAATACTTATCCTAAATTGGCTCTGATTCAACCGGAGAAACTCACAGCCAAGGACCGATCGGTTTTGGGAGGTTGCTGTGGAACGACCAGTAGGCCGGTACGAGTTGTCGAATATATGCAACCTAGACGAAACACCATTACCCTTCGAATACCTAGAAGGGAAGACTTACGATCTGGTGGGGGAAAAAACAGTTTGGGTAAAGGAGAGCCGTTCCGGATGGGACAAAAGACAAGCGAGTCTTGTCTTATGTGTTTTTGCAGATGGAGTACCCCGGGTGCCGCCAATGATTATATTTCGGGGAAAGGGAACGAGGTTAGGGGGAGAACGAGAGTGGTATCACCCGGAAGTCTTAGTCGAGTATAATCCTACTGCATATATGAACGATAAGCTATTTGAAAATTACATCACTACTCATCTTATTCCTGTTCTCGGTGGCCGACCAACCCTCTTCGCTATTGATTTAATGGGTTCACATAAAACCCCCGCCGTTCTCAAACTTCTCCGAAACAACGACATTACCCCCTCCCTCATCCCTTCGGGCTGTACAGGTCTCGTCCAGCCCCTTGATGTGTCTATCAATAAGCCACTCAAGGAGCTGGTACGAGACCTTACAGATCAGAAGATATTTGATTTAGAGTCGGCGGCGGATTTTGAGAAGTGGACTGTTGGGGACCGCCGGGTTATGACAACCCAATGTGTTGGAGAAGCTTTTAGCCAGTTTCATACTACAAAAGCTAATTTGATATCACGCTCCTTTCACAAAACTGGCTTATCCCTTCCTATTGATGGAACCTTGGATTCTGAGTTGGATATAAAAGGATTTACAAACTTCGAGATTGGGGATTGGAGGGAAGATTTTGTATTACCAGATGAGAGGGCAGATGTACATGATGAGGATGATGAGCTTATAGAAGTTGTAGAAAATCAGGACTAATAATACATGTTTACTCTTAGATGGTCGGCAATTGACTCTCCCCTCATACTCATGGCGGTATGAAAACTGACGTTCAAAAGAGCTAATTTTAGCATCATCGCCGATCACTCGATCTCTTGGCACTATTGTGCACACCTAGTTGCGCAACTGCCAAGCCCCGATCCCCGATAGTGGATATACCGAGTTTTTACGGTATGACACCTCGTCTATCTGCTATATATTTCCGAGTGATTAGTAGTGAATTTGTTGTTTGCATCATACGAGTAATATGATACTGTGCGAGTACAGTACTCGTACTGTGGCTGTGGCTGATTGTCTGTGGCGGGTGTCAGGCATCATACTGTACCGGGTAACCATGCTTACCACAACAAGTCAAGCCCGGTGACGTATTCTAGCGGCACGCCCACCAGTCCAAGCTTTCTTCCCGTTTCCCATGAACGGGATTCGCAGCTGAGACCTGGTTCCGCCCGCCATTGAAGAAAGGGCTTTGACGACGTCGTGTCGTGGCATTCTCAAACACGTTCGCTATCTACCCTACCCGCATTCACACCCTCTATCCCCCACACGCTCTCCTGTTGCATCGTGGGAAGGTGGTTTGATACTGTGCCTGAGATCGCGAGATTAGATTACTTGTCGCAATGCTGGAATACCTGCCCTGGAGGAAAAAGGCCGGAGAACCCGCCGCCGCCTCTGCCGTGTTGACCCATAATGAGTCTGCGGGGAAGCTGGCCACTGCTGCTACCACAACCCCGACACCGGAATCCCCCAAACCAGTCCTGTCCCACCACGACGAAGAATTCCTGAAAAAGACGCTCCAAGACACCGATGATCAGCCCGTCGTTATCCTTGAGGGCTCGGGGGCCAGCACCCCGATCATCTCCCCGAGCACCACTGCGCTTGCCCCCGAGACTCCGGCGGCTGTTATTGCGGGCGTGAAGGGCGGGGGTAGGAGGAGGAAGGAGAAGGAGGAGAGGGCAGCCGAGTGGAGGGAGGGGATCAGAAATCGGTGGGAGGGGCTGAGGAGGTCTGCATCTAGCGCTGTCGATAAGGGGAGGGGGAAGGGGAAGGCGGAGGAGGGGGATACTGAGGGGAAGGGAAAGGGGAAGGAGAGGGAGAGGGTGGAGGAAAGTTTGGAGGTCAGGGAAGGTTTGTTGCTTCTCCGTAACGGGGGCGATGGGCGGGTATTGATTTGTGGATCGCAGAGGAGAAGAATGAGGAGGAGGACGAATTGAGGAGGGTGCTGGATGGCTTGAATCTTGCCGCGGAGGGTGTACGTTTCCCCTCTTCTTCCTCAAACAATCTGTTCCTTCTAACGATATACGCCACGATGCCAGGGCCGTGCCTTCTCCATCTCCCCCGCAACAGCCCAACTTCTCGATCGCTTCACGCAAATCCTCAAGGACCTTGCCAACGGCGTTCCAACAGCATACAATGATCTCGTAGAGGTAATTCCTTTCTTGTTTCCCCGATTCATGCGTAGATCGCGAACCATGCTAGACGAGTACAGCTTTTTACGGTTACAATCTTTCTCGTTTAACTTTCCTTTGGCTATGTGATGGACTAAAGCTAACCCCCCCCCACCCAGCTCCTCGAAAGCTCTTCCAAAACCTTGGAGGAAACATTCAATTCCCTGCCCAGCTTCCTGCAAAAGATGATAAAGACATTCCCAAAGAAGATGCAAGCTAACTCGATGCCTGACCTCCTTCGTATATTCCCCCCCCCCACGCCCCGTGAACCATCAGTCTGACAAAAACTATCAAGGCACTGCAGCACCCGCAGCCCCCATCACTGCCGCAGGGGCGGAGAAGCTATCTTCGATCCCAAATCTCCGGGAGATTGTTACAAAGCCGGGATTGCTGATGGGAATGCTAAAGAGTGTTATCAACTTGCTCAAGACTAGGTTTCCGATGGCCCTTGGGGGCGCGAATCTGGCGATTAGTATGGGGCTGTTTGGTGAGCATATAGATCTTTCGCAGCTCGGGGTTGAAGGGGGTAGGGGTAGGGCTGACGGAAGTGTCATAGTTGTCCTGTTTGTCCTCTGGTATTGCCATAAGCGTGGCAGGGAGGAGAGGCTTGAGAGGGAGAGGCTCGCGGCTGAGGCGCTAGCCGGGGGTGAGGAGGCAGCGACGGGATCGGTGCCGACGATGGTTGCGCAAGCAGAGGAGAAGTGATTCCGGTCCGCGCCATTGGAGAGCTGGGGTGACCGCGGGGCCGGTTGGTATATATGATGCAGTTGATGTGGGCACGTGCAATGTCTTGCCATTCGCCCTTCTTGTCTCTTTTTTGTTTGTTTTTAAAGACTTGGTATCACACATTTCCTTTGTTTGCTCGCGCTTGGGATCACGTTCCCTTGCTTGTTTTCCGCTTGATGTGGCGATATCCTCTTGCAAGTACCGTACGGTACCGTATATGATGGTGTGAGTGGTTGTGTTGTCTATCTTTGAATTTCCAGGAACAAAAAGTTGTTGAAAGTAGTCTTCTCGTAGAGTCTGTTGCGGTAGATGGCAATGATTGAAATGGTGGAAAGGCGGTTAGGGTAGCATTCTTGGAGCAAACGGAGCATGCCGGAGGGAAGGTCCGGTGGTGGAGCCGTCCCGCAAACCCCGGGAGAAGTGGCCAGGAGTGTATGATGGTATCATAGCGATGGGCAGAGGGCCCAACAACGGGTGTTGGGTGGCGGTGGTGGTATCATAACGGCGTATAAATCATAATTATCATCTCTAATAAACAGGTTTTCAACCCTCATAGTATGATACGGTATCAAAGCGCCCTGTCACTCTACCGATCATAGGCGTATCTTCCATATCATACCCACACTCTGTACAGTATTCGTATATGGCAACGGAATCGCGGGAGGGAATATTATAAAGATTGATGGTTCACTTTTTCGGCGGACCCGTTCACCGCGAGCACCACTACGTTGCCATAGATTGTTGTTTGAGGGGTATAAGTTATCATACCTTGGGGGATAGATATCATGGAAAGGGTGACCTGGGTGGGGGGAGGGGATACACCTGAGGTCTTTTGATCGTGACCCTGGGGATCTACTAGTACTCGTACGGTGCAGTATCATACTAGTACTTGTATCATACTGGGGTGTTTGCTCGGACCATCATAGGTGGTGTTACTGTAATGTCCACCAAGTCGAGGCGGTTAATTTATCAATGTCCTGGAAGGCGGTCTCGACCGTTGGTTCCGTCAAATGATGGTAAACTACGGCATGTTCCCGATCTGGTATGATTGTACAGTACTGTACTCGTACGGTGCCTTAACACTGCGATTGAAAAGAAAAAAGAAAAAAAAGAAAAAAACTTGTGGAAATAAGGAACGCTGGAAAATTGTTTGTTTGTTCTATTTATTGGCACTTTTTTGGGTATCCCCTTCCCGTTCCCGCGTCGTCGTTCATCTCATCCATCGTTTATAATACCGGTATAGGACTGAGGTATATCCCAGCACGGTCTGGGAAATGTAACTAAGTTTTGAATGGAATCCTAAGAGCGCAACTCTACCCCCCACAATCCATCCATCCATCCATACATACTAGTACATGCATGCATCCATGCCACTTGGACAATTTTCCCATATTATTATGATGTTATTATTATCATTATCATAGCACCCACCCGTCATACCCCACCCGCCCCCAATACGGTACTCGTACTGTACTGGTAGATGTGGAATTTCTAGGATGCATGGATGAGCTCTATCTATTTCCGTCCGGCGCACTTGCGGTTACTGTATGGAATCTTCCCTACGGAGAGTTACGCAATGCAATCTTCCCTGCACCGATCCGTCGATCCCACATCACTGGACGGGGAATCGTGCCTGCCGTGCCGTCGTCGGGTATCGTGTATCCGTACCGGTTACTGGCTCGACTTGCTTGTATCATACTCGAGTATACTTGTATTACGCTAATGCGCTGTGATACTACTCGAGTACTCCGGGTGAGGGGGTGCGGGGTGCCGGCCCCCCCCCCCGTCCGGGACCGGGGTTGTAGGTAAAGTTAGGTCTCTTTCTCTCCCTCTTTCTCTCTCTCTCTCTCTCTCTCGGGTGTATGGGATGGAGATCGGTCCTGTGTTGTGGGGTGGTATTCCAAATACTTGCTTTGTTGTTCTAGTATCATAAAGTGTAGTCAGATGTACCTACCTATGCAGACTGGTGATGGATTGGGGGATTGATTGATCGATAGATTGCTCCGAGCGTGTCCGGCCGGCGTGGCTGAGCTGATCTGAGCTGAGCTGAGACGCTGTACAGTACCGTACCGTAACTCACCGCAACTGTATCATGCTGTACGGTACGGTACCGCTGTCGTGTACTCGAGCACAGTACTCGGCACTTCCGGAATACACCATGGATTCGAGAATATCGCCGTTTCTATCCACACCTTGCGAGGTTTTTTTTTTTTTTTCGTCATCAGGTTTGGAGAAACCTTTGAGCGCCTCGCTGGGCGAAAGGTATGACACCACTCGTAATATTCCTGCTGTGCCCGCGCTTGCGCTACCCACTACTCTGTTCGGGGAATTGTCCCCGACTCTTTTTTTTTTTTTCTTCTTCCCCTGTCCGGGGGGATTGCGGCGCCAAGTTCTGCACCGCGCTGCACTTGGACGGTGTAGTATATGTATCATAATGGTAAAGGTGCAATGCTGTACTGTAGACTAGCCTACACTTTGTTTGTCCGATTCGCTCAATTAGGGTAATATCCCGCGCCACGGGAAGCTATTGCTGCTATCATACCGAATCGCGAGCTTGATATGATGTTTTCCTCTTCACGCGGGGTATTTACCCACCCGCGTGGAAATAAATAAGTAGAAAGGTAGGGGTTTCCGGAAGAATTTGCTTGTTCCGAGGTTCCTTATGGTTAGCTATGGACTTTCTAGATTGGCATGATATAATACTTGTGTTTGTACAGTACAGTACCTGCTTATATTACATTATTCAGCTACCACCTGCGCGAATTCCCCATCCGCCAAATATGGTATTTTGGACATGTCCGTCCTTGGCTTTGGTTTGGGGGGGTAGGATTTCTAGACCCCCCCGGTGGCGTGATGTGATGTGATGTGCATCTTTGGATTCCGGCTCTCGCTCGGATGTATGTGTTCATTCGGTGGGGGTTCGGAAGCGTTGTTGGTAACGGTGGAGGTGAATTGTCCGTGTTCACTTCTCCTTCTTCCTAATCCTGTGCGGGCTGGTTGGAGCTGTGCAGTTTTTAATGGGTGTCGAGAGTTGGTCGGTTGGTTGGTCATGGTTGGGAATCACGAGTGCAATGTGAAGGAATTCTTGCTGATGCGGGTACCCTTTGCGTCCGGGGTTTGCGGGGTGTGCGGTGTTGATGGGCTGTTCTCTTATGATGCTATGATATACAGGACCGTTTCTGGGGTGGAGCGAACGACTGGATGGAAGCTCTTTTCGGGGCCGTCATTGAAACTCACTCGGTTGGGTTGGGGATTTGGAAAGTCTTCTTTTTCTTTTAATCTGATGATTTATGATGATGTTATTTATTGAAGCCTTCGTCATGTGACGATATATGTATGAAAAAAAGTTGAAATATTTTTTTACCATTGTGACATGCCCAAAAGGCCCTTGTTCTATATTATTGTCTTTTGCTGGAGGTGATTTGTTCCCGGGGTCTTGAGTGCGGCACAGTTTTTGCTGAGCCGGCCATCATGGATTGATAAGATTGCATAACCTCCAGAGTCGATAGACCGAGTGATATCCCACGCGTGCACAGTATCATACACTCGCCTAGGCAAAAGTTCCCGCCAGGTCCTCGCCCATCTTCCACTAGAAACTTGCAGAGGTCATCGACTGGCAAAAGAAACAGACGGGGAAAAGAATTTTGTGGAGTTTTGTGAGTCGTGAATTGATAGGATCTGTGCGCTGAGGTTCTAGCACCGATTCGTTTTGTATGTATGCAGTTATAACGGGTGATTTCATATTCTTTTATATGCAGAACTGGATATAACAGTTAAGATCTTCGATGCCACGGACTGTCAAGTACATGAACATGATGAGGTAAAGCACACAAAGGCTTCTCGTATCCTGATGTAATTTTTTCAAGCTCGTTTTAAAGTGTTGAAAAGAAGCGAAATTGCATAAAGCCACAATACTGACATTCGGAAAGTATACTGTTTTAGTTTAAATTTCCTACCTTGAACACTTTCCAGCTCAATGCCTCACCAGCTTCTGAGCAGGTCTACATCATATATATATCGTTGGGCCCGCTGTTTGAAGGGTTTCCACAATCTTAAGGATTTGATTGGAGATCGGTCAAGGAGGGAAGGAGGAAAGGAGGAAAGGGGGGAAGAGTCTTCTTCAAGAGTGACCGTGAATGCCCCACCTGCGAAATTCACCTATGCCTTCAAGCTGTTTCTTTATATCCAACTGGAGAGCTAACGCTAATGCTCGGGAGGGAGTGAAAGATGTGGAAGTAGTACTGCTTCGACGGGACATAGCTGACCTGCCCGGGAAAGGGAAGAGTGCGTTATAGCATGGTGGGATTCAATATCTGACCATTACTTCACAACTCATAGGGTAGATACTTAGGTTTGTGTCTCTATTGTCTGGTGACTGTGTTTGGTGCAAGTACGTATGGTGGTTTATCCAGGATAGGTAAGGTATGGGGCTTCCTGTGATTGACATTTACCTTTTTGGTGTGTGATATGATGTGATATTTTTCTAATCCTGTTTGATCGCCTTTGTAGATATGATGCTTGATAATGTGTGGCGTTGGGAACCTTTTTTTACTAATGGTATAAACATTGTTATCTAGGGGTTTGAATGAAGCATCACAAACCACTGTTATCACAACTGGTGTGCCATGAATACTCCTTGGCTTGGTGAGAGGTGAACAAGTGGTGCATTCTATTGCAGCTATCATATATCGGATAGAAGCCTTGGTCTCTAGGGACTCACAACAATTAAAGATTTGCTCCCATGGGATCCTCTTGCTATCCTTATCACAACATTATACCCCTCTCCCTACCGGCTCAGCCCCACAAACTTCCTCACCCATGCCAGTGGCCTCCTCACCCACCCGCCACGGCGCTTCCTCGCCCGCTGGTCGCGGCTCAATCTTTGCTCCCTGGCTTCGCTTTCCCCGACCCGTGCCCGCTCTGCTTTCTGCCTCATGAGCTCGTCTAGCGACTCAAAAAGATCAATACCCTCACAACTCAGAAACACACTGACTACTTCCTCCCTGTGCCATTGAATAGGAGGAAGCGGTGTTGGCCAATAAGCGTAATTCACCAGGTTTACCTCCACCCGCTCATCCATTACTAGCATCCTCGCAACCACCTCGTGTCTGTTTATCACGGCCCAAACCACTGCTGTGAAGCTGTAGCCTGTTTCGTAGTTGACGTTGATGTCTGGGTGGTCTAGGAGGAGGCGGACCACCTTGTCATACCCGTTCATGGCAGCCATGGTGAGGGGTGTCCCGCTGTTTCCGTCTTTCGTGACGTTCACGATCACTCCCGGATGGGAGAGTAGGAGCCTGACTGCTTCTTCGTGGCCCTTTGTCGCTGCGATCAGTAGGGGAGTTTGACCGTCCCCGTCTGGGGTGTTGGCATCTATTCCTGGCTGGGGGAGCAGTAATTTCATGACAGGTGCGTTCCCGCAGCTTGCTGCCACGAATAGTGGTGTCTGGCCGTCGTGCGATATACTCCCCACTTCAATACCACATTCTAGAAGCTTTCGTGCAACCTTTTCGCTCTGGGTTTCTATTGCGTCGTTGAGGAGCCTGCCCGTGCCCACCAGTTGGAGGATGCCTCTTTTGATAAGTCTTTCCACAGCTGCTTCGTCTTCGCGCTCTATCGCCGAGTAGAATGCTTTCATACCCCGTTCGGTGAGGTGAGGGGTGCATACTGCATCCAGGAGAACAGGGGTGAGGAGGATTGCAAGGCGCGGGTTAACCCTGAGTAGGGAGTTGAGATGGTGGATGTCGCGGCTGAGGTATTGGCAGATGTCCAGGATTATTTCGGGTGGGAGACCAGAGAACGGCATAATGTTCTTTCACACACCGGAGCGTCCTGGGAATTTGTCTGCGAGTTCCACAGTGGCGGTGTTCCCGTGTCGGAATCGAGAGAGGGAGGATGAGAAATCTTTTGGGTAGTGATTACTTGTACCTCCAAGAATTGTCGCAGATCCATTAACTTTGCCCAGCCCAGCACTGGCACTATTCTGGCAGGCTGGGAAATTTGTTCGTACATATATATTACTCTCGCTTATTTAGGAATAGTGCTGATCGTGGGGGACACATCGGATCTTAGCGGTATCACATGTTCCACCTATTTCAATGACTCGTCAACATGCAGTTTCCCCAGCGTACTCATGAATCGAGATGAACCATGATTGGCTTCCTCGCCACAACTCAATTCATGACGGCGTTCGAAGCTCTCACGAGTAGCTCTCAAAGTCTCCAATCCTGAAAAAAAGGGGGAAGAAAAGTGAGGGAAGTATCAATCAAGTTGTAATTAAATTGTTATTATTTTGGAAATAAATTACACATCCGATTGGAGTCTACATAATGGACAGAAAGCCAGGCGGATAGACAAATAGATAGATAGACAGACGGGCGATTGAGTACTCGCGGGGCCCAAAAGTATTATTAACTATCATCCATTATGCCCATTTAGTCTGCTAATGCCCATGTCAGATTTAAAGCTCGGGTTATGGACTATGCTAACCACGTAGGAGGTACAGCGCAGTGCAGCACAGTAAAGTACCGACCCGGTGCTGCTATTAACCATAGAATAAATAAACAACATATCATACTACGAAAGGTACGATCACACAAATGATACCCGCCACCACCCCTATCCTTCCAAATTATAATGTAATAGACCTTTGCGCTTTCTAATCACCGGTTGCGCTATCGCCCTTGTTTGCAAAAGTTTGCTAGACATGAGTGTCCCAAGCGTACCGCCACAAAATCTAGGAAGAAGTTAGGTAAGTAAGTAAATAGATAAAATGAAAAAAATAAAAACCATACTGAAAGGGTATGATACAGCCCGGGACAGCCCTTCCATCGACTCCACTCTCTCTCTCCATGCACCCCCCCCCCCCCCCCCCCCAAACCCCATTTACATCTACTGCACAGTCCTTCCTTCCCTAACATCAAGTAGTGGATGTTCGACATGTCGCTGTAGCACTCACCATGTCATGGGTGGAATTCACAGTCAGCCGGTCAGTCACCAGTGTACTCACGAGTGATCATACGTGATACACAAACTATTGGAAGGAAACCCAACCCTCCCGACAGGGCAATATGATAATACGGTATCATAGTACAACTACCGGTGATGGACCTATAACCGTGCATTTGGACAGAAACTGCAGGGGAGTCCGCGCCGGTATATTTCAATCTGGCTCGGACCTTGAAGTCTTTTTCTATCGTGGCACATGCCTAACAGGTCCTTGGTTTTATTTTTATTTTTCGGGGGGTGGTTTTGTTCCCGGGGTCTTGAGTGTGGTATCGTATCGCCGAGTCAGCGATCGTGGACTGGTCGGGTGAGTTATGATATGATGGGGTCAGATGGGATGGCCTCTGTTGTGATATTGCCAGGGTTGTTAGGAACTTCCTGATAACCACATGCCAGAAGCATTCCGGATGAATGTGAGGAGGTACAAGGAATGGTATGAATTGGAAAGAATGTAGCCGGTTGTTGGAATGAGGACGAGGAATGGTATGGATTGAAAGGAATGGGATCACTTGGTGGACTCGGATATCTGGTCGCTTGGATTCTCTGTAGTATATAGTGGTCATCTACTTCAGTGGTAGGAAGGAAGTGAATTAAGTTAATAAGAAAAGACTTCACAATTCTTGCTCGCTCAAGATTATATCCTTCCCCGAAATAGTGCCCAATTGAATTCTCCTCTTTACTCCACCTAAAATCTCCTTTCAACTTCAGGTTATGAGCCCGGAGCCTTCCTGATAATCCTAAAAGCCCCCCCCCAAACTCGCGAAAGACCAGCAACAGCCTATCCAACCTACCCAAAAACTGTCCCTAAGATGCTCAACCAC
>LN890974.1:375168-459145 GCA_900010015.1 Tuber aestivum
GCTTGATACAAAAATAGAATTACTAATCCAAATAGTGCCCTAACTTCAAGTGAAACTGTGGCTGTGTGTAACACATTTTCTTTATTTACACCAAAAATGCGTTATTTCAAACGATTATACCACCAAACCAGATTGTTCAAATGATCCAAAAAAACCTCTACATTGTTGAGAAAGATAAGGAGAATAATGTAGAGGTTTTTTTAGGTTACCTAGGTAGCTGGATCTGATGGTATAATCGTTTGAAAACTGCTAAAAATCTGGTTACGGTTTTGGTCCGCACGAACCATACTCGTTGGAGGGGTCGGGGGCTAATGCATATAGGTACAATATATACCAGAGTGGTTCCAATCCCCACTCCCAGCCATTAATAGGAACCGGAGACTAACGGTACACTGCCAACCTCAGCACTATCTAACCCAACCACGATACCCAACCCCCCCACCACTTGCCCATAAATACATAATAAATGTGTGCAAAATCATAACCCCCACAATACCACGTCTAAACAATAACAACCTCAACAACGGCGCTCCTCCCCGCCTTCACAACCCCGATCGCCTCTCCCAGGACACCAGCCAACTCCTCCGCCTTCTCCGCCTTCCCGCCCCAAATATCCCCTCCGCCCGCCGCAACCGCGATACCGGCATAATCCGGACCAGGCTTGAAGCTAATGTTCAACTCCTCGTGCGTGGCATGCGCACTGAGCCCTTCCGGGTGCACCAGTTTCGCGGATCGTAGCGGAGCGTTCCAGCCATCGTTGTTGATAACGATGGTTAGGAATGGGATCCTGTAGCGGCGGGAGATCCAGTACACTGATGCTGGCACCGAGAATAGGAATGTGCCGTCACCGACTATTGCTACGACAAATGGGCCAGAGTTGGGGGTGCCGTTGTCGAGGGCGAGCTTTGCACCTAAAGCGGCCCCGCCGAACCAGCCAACTGGGTATGATAGTGTCAGCTTCTACGCTAACAGTAGAGAGGGGAGGGGGGACATACGCCCTCCGGCGCCGGAACCGAATATAGTCTTTGGCAGTGAGCACTTCATTTGATCTACCACTGTGACAGTCTGGGTGACTGCTTCTAATATGATGACTGAGTCTTGAGGAATAGCGTCTCGGAGGGTTTTCATCACATGCGCGCAGGATAGCAGTCCGTCGTCGCGGGGCTTTGCCTGCTGCTCTAGTCTGGCCATGCGCGCCTCGTGTTCATCCGCTAGCACCTGAATTCGCGCATAACGGGTGGCTGCGTCCATTTTCATTACTGACGTGTGAGTGTTTATTTGTTTTAGCGCTGTGCATGCATCGGCGCGGTAGCGAGCGTCCGCGTCAATGTAGAAAAGGGGCATTTGCTGTTTTAGCGGATCCACATCAATGTGGTAGACCGCCGCTCTGGGAGATGGCTTGCACCTGCCAGCAGATTCATGTAAGCCCAATAACATAAAGCAGTGATGAAGGAAAACTCACAGGGTAGGGATCCAAGGAACGTCGCAATCAATCACCAAGATCACATCCGCCGTGGAGATCTTCTCATGAGGGCCATACATGAGACCTAGTGAACTCCTGTGATTCGCCGGGAAACACATATCACTACCCAATGTATCCAACACTCTCAATCCAGGTACGGAATCGGCCAGCGTGATCAGTTCCTGAACTGCATCTTTGCTCCGCCCGGAGTAGCCGGTGATAACCAACGGATTCTCAGCGGACAATAAACTCTGCGAGATTCTGCTCACGGCATCCCCCGTGAGGGCTGCAGGGCCAATAGGGTCCCAGACAGCCTGGTTAAGACTATAAGGTTCAATGTCCTCTTCTAAAACCTCCCTTGCAGCAGTGAGGTACACAGGGCCTTTGGGGTCAGACATGGCAAAGGACAATGCGCGATTGACCATCTGCTTGATGTTCTTTCCAGTTTTGATCTCAGCAGAGTAGCGGCAGTACTGCGCTACTACCGCCTTCTGATCCGGCACATCCTGGTTGTATTGGCTGAATTCTGTCCTGCTACCGCGCATTTCGCCCTCCAGTGTAAAGGGCGAGAGACCGGCAAATATGAGGACAGGAACCCGGCCGCACGAGGCATTGTGAACGGCAGCTCCGAGACCTTCAATGCTGCGTCAACAAGATGCTACTCTAGAGGAATGGCTGGGTTGGGCGGGGCTACCCTGTGTCCCTACGTCGACATGAACAATAACAGCCTGGGGCTTTCCAGTGACTTGCGCCATTCCATGAGCTGCGGACAAAGCGACCATCTAGAATCCCCCGATTAGACCTTCAATAACCCAACCCTCGGCCATAGGCCTAAGCAATTACCTCATTTGGGCAAGTAAGAAACTCCGGGAAACTATGGGGCTTCTCGCGTTTCCCCTTTACCATCGCCTCGAGAATACCTGTGGCCATCCCCAGGTCATCAATCACATGCCCTCACACAACCGAGAGATGAAAAATAAAAGCCATATCATACTTGGGTGATCAGATCCCAAGTTCACAAAGCAATGGGTGACCCCCGCCTCCCATAACGCTTCGAAAAAGGCGAACGAAGCGGTATACCTGTCATTCAACTATCATCAGCACCACCATGTATTTCCCGCCTATCGATAAGAAGAGTGAAATGTCTTGGGAGGTGCAGGTTGCCTACATGCTTAGCTGATCTAACCGGTTTCGCGTGGCAAATGAATTTATTTCAACGGATAATGAACGAGGGGGAGAATGGGAAAGGGGAAAGGGGTGAAGCGAGAGTGAAAGGGGTTATATAAAGGGAGCCAGTGGGTGGGTACTCGAGTGCCATACCCGTAGTCTATTATACTTGTGTGCACAGTAAACTAAATTTACTCTACCAGTGCAAGCTGTCATGACGACACCCTTTTGGGGCCGCTCGTAGCCGAGATGTGAGACAGGAGGAGCCGGGGGTGGTTAGGAAGGATGTCACGAGGTCAGGCCGGGCCCTGCTTAGTCTAACTTTAGGGGAGCTTGGGCTTGTTGGAACAGGAACCCTGGTGTACGGGTACTATGTTTTTCCGATACTTCTACCGCTTTAGGAATGTTGAATCTTTCCAGTTAGTATCCTAGCGGCATGGAGCTTTGTGAGTACGGTACAAGTACTCGTATTGGCAAGCGGACGGGAATTGTACTCGTACATCGGTAGTCTAGATGGAGCTGCACCTGTTCCCCCCACCTTCCTGCTACGGTTTACCGACGATAACCAACACAGCGGCTCAGGAGCACCGGCATCCATAGAGGGAATCCGCAATAGGTGAAGTCCGGGACCAAAGTAACCACGAAAAATCCCAATCCCAATCCCAACCCCTCCATAACCGTAAAGGCACCCGCAGCCTGGAGGGTAAATTCCGTCACAATCACCATCACTAACAATTATGCCAGCTGAACTGCCCAATTAAACGGATAATTTCACAAGAGGTCGAGACCATCCATTTCATTTTTTTGTTTCTGATACACAACAGCTTTGCCCCCCGATCCCAAATTCCCCTCTCACCAGTTTATTCAACAAATAGGTGTCGTGCGTCAAAACGTAAATGTGTCCCAACCCGCGATGAAAGAAAAAAAAAGTGTAGTTTTTTTTTTGGTAAACTCCGGAAAGAAATGTGATAGAAAACTATACGATCGCCAGCTTGGTAGCAGCGATATCGAGAGCATCGACGTCTGGAGTCAGACGGGCGAAAGCCTTCTTTGTGCCATTGGGTCTAAAGCACCGCCAACGTCAGTTCCCGCTCCTTGTTTTTGAGAGGGAATTCTCCCCATCCCCTGCAGGAAAGATATTTTGCCCAACGCACCTGATTAGGGTGTTGACCTTAACGGTATCAACATCGTACAACTTCTTGATAGCATCCTTAATCTGCCTCTTGTTGGCCTTGATGTCCACAATGAACACCAGGGTGTTGTTCTCCTCAATCTTCTTCATAGCGCTCTCGGTGTTGAGAGGGTGGACAATGACTTTGTACTGGTCGAGCCTGGGGGCATGAGGGATTGACTTGCGGGGGTACTTGGGCGCACGCGCAAGCGAGAGGGTCTTCGGGCGGTGGAAGGTAGTGCTGGTGCGGACCTTGCGGGTGATCTTCCCGTGGGTCCCCTTCAAAGCAGCCTTTTTGGCGTCGGCAGCCTTCTTGGAGGCAGCGGGGGTTTTCGGACCTATAGCATTCGGACCCTCACGTTAGCTATTTTGCTTCTCCTTCTCCACCAGCATCGTCATCACCATCCCCCGTAGAATTGTAGATTGTTGATGGAATCTGGAGCACCAATTACCCTTTGATACTGGTTTTGGCGCCATTTGGTTCTCGAAGTCGTCGTAAAGGCAAGGGGGAGGGAGGGCGGTATCGTTTGGCGTTGGTGGTCGTCGTAGCTGTGCTGTGGTTGCTGGGCAGGGAAACTTCGTGAGTTTCCAGAGTGAACTGTGACGTGTGTGGGGGGACTGCTTAGGGCTGAACCCTACCAGAGCAAAGCCGGGTAAGTTGATCTATTGTAGTTATGATACCTGTCGATGAAATACGGTACCATTACCTGAAGTGATGGAGAACTCAAATTCCTAATTTTATGGGGGGGAATTGGGAGTTCGCTTGGGGTAAGTTCGGGTATAATCTCCAGACTGATTCCATTTTCGTCATCTTTCGTCGCCCACAACGGTAGATACAGTATCATCCCATAGAGCATTCATGACTACCACAAATCACTATCCATCACTCGACCACAAACATCTGGACTTCAATTTCATTTCGTTTCCGAAGCACTCGTTGGAGTGTACAAGGTAGGGTTACAGATGAGCTACTGGTACAAATTTCCCCCCAACTATTTGCCTCAATCCCCTTCCACCACGCATGAAAGAAAACAAAAAAACAGATTTGACAAGAGTCTACTCCGCCACTGACCAATCACCAGATTTAAAAACTGCGCTTGTATGATAATCCCCCATTGTCCTTCTTCGCCCCCTCCTAATGCTATGGAATATCGGTAATAATAATAATAAAAAAAGACGTCCAATGCCAAACACCAAAGCAACACAAGCCAAAGTAACCGAATCCATCAACAGAAGAAATTAAGAAAAACAAAACCCGATTTTACAACGACATACCCGCAAAAGAATTCAACCCCTTCCTCCCCCTCCTAATCCGTTCCTCAACCTCCAACTTCTTCCTCCTCTCGCGTTCATAAAACTTCCTCGCGCGCTCCTTCTGCAAGAAGACAAGCACACCCCAGAATTCGCTACCGAGGGCGAGGGCAACAAACGTGAGTAGGGTGCGCTCGAGCAACTGATCCCTTGGCAGAAGGACCGCCGCGATGGACAGGAGCACACCGGCACAGGCGAGAACTGTTCGGCTGAGGCCTCGGCTTGCCTTGTCGCGCTGGGCGACGCAGCCGGCTGAGATCAGGGACGCGGCAGTGGGGACATTGGGGGTGTCCTGGAGTTTTGTTGCCACGGCTAGACACGCAACAAGCAGGTTAACGCGCCAGAGGACGCCGGCCCATCCTGGGTTTGGCCGGGCACGGATCGGGAGCTCTGGTTCGTCATCAAGTTTCAGACCGGGGCCGAAGAGGCCTTCTAGACCGGTTTGCTCGTCCTCCACAAAGAGCTTTTGGTTAGCTAGGGGCGGATAACCGCTTCCAAGGGTGTAGGTTGGGTCGGAGAGTTTGGCGAATTCGGGAGATGCTCCGGTTGGGCGGGGGTGGAAAAATTGCTCCTTTTCTAGCTGCGATCTTATGGGCTTTACCGGAGCCGGGTGCATGAGGGAGCTGACATATCTGTGGCTTGGGGGTTTTGGTGCCGGCGGGAGTGCACCGGTGAATGGCGACTTATATTGCCGTTGCTGCTGTTGCGGCTGAGGTTGGGGTGACTGCCGGTTAAAGGAAGAGGTAAATGGTGGTTGAGGGATTGGTTTCTCCCAAGGCGCATCGTCTCTGTCGGTCGGGTTCCAGTCCATGGCGTCAGGAGACCAGGATCCCTTCTTTCTGTTAAGAGCGGGGGAGGGCGACGGCGAAACTGAACCGTCTCGCATTGTGAAGGCAGATCGGAAGTCGGTTTGTGGCGAATATACTGTGCTTGCTCCAGTTGTGGGCGGTATCAACTTCTTGAGCGGTAGACGTGGAGTCGTAGGGCTGCCTTGCATGGATTGGTAGTTCGGTGGTCTCGGCTGACAGCTACCTTTCATCGTCTCCTGCGGAGGTGACGATGGAGGTGATGGAGTCGCGGAAATTGGCATTGGTTCCCGCAGCGAGAATGATGGAGGATTTTCCAACTTTAGACAAGAGAGGGAGCCTAGCGTCGACTGCGATGGGAGGGTTAGGATAGCTGAGGGGTAAAAGGGTGGAGGGAAAACCTGCCATGATAGAGAAGAAAAAGATCCCCAGATATACCCTCAACATCATATCTTCCGAGAAGGTCAACTTGAAATACGCAAAAACTACCCAACATGCCATTCTGAATGCCCAGACCCCTATTTCCATCCAAAGGTACTCATTCGAGCCAACCAGTTTCTTCTCTGGATGCTTCTGCAGCGAGCTCTCCCAGTAGACCCAAAAGAATCCGAGAATACTCCAAGGCAAGAATTTGAGTGCGTGTCTCGAGGCCACCTCATAGCAATCCGGGACAGGCTTCGAATCCTCAAAGCTGCGCGAGAGACAACCGACCCAAGTCCCCCCGCCATCCGTCAGCACCATTCCGACCGCTCTCTCTGGGAACAACATTGCCGTCCCCGCCCATGCCGCCACGATAAAATGGGAATAGCACCACACGCCACCCCTCAACACCCAAACAAGCCTCTCGAACAAGCCCCAGGAGTTCGCCTTCTCCTCCCTTGTCCGAGATGGATCCCCACTCCTAGCGAGCATCTGTCGCAAACTCTCCACCTTGACCTTATAGTTCTTGGAGCGGATCTGCTCATTGGCTCTCGGCGCACAATCCGCACAAACCAAAGGAAATCGCTCTTCCAGCTCTTTCTGGAAGCGCGGAAAGAGGACGTTGATGTGGTAATCGAGATCGGGGTGGTCGTCCGGGGGCAACTCGTAATCTCCGATTCGCGTGGACACGATTTTCTGGTTGTTCAGACAATCGCGACAGAAGATGGGCGACGCGGGAGGCTCTTCGTAGGTGGCTTTCGACGTAGGCGAGTGCCGTTTGCGGGCGAATCGTGGTGCCGGGCCCTCGGGGGTGCTTGGGACGAAATCCCTGATCTCACCATGCTTCGTGAAGTCAGCGGAGCCGGGTTCGGGTTAGGAGCGGGTTCGGAGGTAGGAGACTTACCTCGTCAAAATGATTCGGATTGCCACACGAGGGGCAGACAAAGTAAACGACACTCCCGTTCAGAGCTCTCCTCGCGCCTGCCAATGATGGGGGTTTCTGGCCACAACCCCAACAAGCCGGGTTCCGATTGAAGAGCAACGCCCTCACCATGTCGAGCGCGCGCTCTGTTGTTGTGGGAAGTTACGATGGCGGTGATGCACTGCAGTTGAACCGAGAGAAGGAAGAAGGGTGGTGTTTTTATTCGCTTTTTTTATTTTTTTGTTTGGGGCGAATTGGTTGTTGCCTCACTGGTCGGGGATAAAAAGGGAAAACGGAAGAAATCAGCCTCAAAAAAAAAACAAAAAAACTCGGGGGAGTGGTCCGTGTCTTGGGGAAGAGCAGGCTTCCACGGCACTCACGGCCAGAGGCTTCAATAATTTAAGCGAATCGACCAAACGGAGGCACAGGGGGGAAACGAATCTCTTTCTGCCCTGGTGCGGGTGGCTGGTTTCCCATTCACGCAAGGCTCTGTAACCTGTGGCCCTACCCTATCATCTCACGGGCCGCCTTGATGGTTCTCGGGCGCCATAGAAGCATTATGATTACGGCATGAGTACAGTACGAGGATAGCCTCTTCCTTCCATCTCCTGCCCTAATCACGCGGTCCCTCACACCGATCAAACAACACGTCATCCCAAGCATCACGACATCGCATACGCTCATCACCACCACTCCAACGTATCGAGCAACACCATTCATCATAGCCCCAATGCCAAAGCAAATCACAACGGCCCCTAAAATAGAGCACACAGAAGAAGAGAAGGAGGGGAAAGGAAGGAGATAAAGGATAAAAGAAGAAGAATAATAATAATCCAATATCACCCCGTCCAGGAGGATCTTATGGCACCAGCAGCGCTCTCGTCTTCCGTGATTCCACAAATCCAACTACTCCAACCGCCAAACCCCAGACACATGGCTTGGCTCATCCCGACTGTGTGTTGACCTGAACCACTCACATCAGCTCCATAAAAAGCCCCTGGAGGGGAAAACACTCACAACACTATCCTCCTCAATAACGGGCTTCCATTCACTCGCCTGGATCGAAACCTGGTTGACAGCTTCGTGAGGGGCATAGACGGAAAAGCCCTTGATGATCTTGTACTGATGAGTGATTCGTCCTCCCTGAAAACATCTTTAGCCTTTCCTCGCGCCTCCTAGGGTTGGGGGAGGGGGTTTTCCCACGTTGGCCTTCACGGTAGCCATGGCCTCCCGGATAACGCTATCCGGAGTATCGGGCTGGAAGGTGACAATGTAGTTGACGCTCTTTGCAGCTGCTGCGAGAGCAGGCAGGAGCAGAGCCACAAGATACTTGAGCTGCATTTTGTGGTCGGGGTTTCTCGATTCCTTATCTCTCTCCGAACTGTGGGCAGAGGGGAGGGGTGCAGGGGGAAGTGGAGTGAAGTGAAATATTGGGCTCTCCGGCACCGGTACTTGTATGTGTAGTGGCTTGAGGTTCTGTGCTCGGGTGGGTAGACTATTGTATAGCGGTGGCCTATACTATGGGTTAGCGCTTTCACTTTGGGATGAAGAGCTGCGGAGCGACGGGCGGCAATGCTCGAGATGATGATTTACAGTAGACTACAGAGTGCCCGTAGTATCATAGCACAAACGGGCCGTTATGCTTGCAAGGGTGAAGGAGGAATGAATGCTTGCGTCATCCCGTACTGTTTGTTACCGCTGGTTCAGTACATCGGGGACCTTGGCACATGACCTTGAGTACCCTAACAGCACTGTAGACTACTCGTACACTCAATCATCTCTCCGCGATGGGGGGGATCGCTGGGGGGTTATGAGTAGAAGAATTTGACACCAATTTTTGCGTAGAACCAATCCTACGCCAGCGCTGTCACTCTAAATGGCTCGAATCCAAATTATACCCGTATGGCGGGGCAATCTTTCTTGGGAGGAGACTCCTGGGCTTCAAATGCCGGTATGGCCAGTCGTTGGAAGAGTGTGGTTACTGTTGTCGGCGCAATACGGGCCACGGGCCGTGATTGGGAAACTGCTTACGCACCGGCACTCGAGTGACTATTTAATTTACGCAAGTTACCGCTATATATCAATGATGAGACTGCGGTGTTCCTCCCACCTGTCTTGGCCTATGTTACCGGTCCATGTTCTGCGCTATTGGCACATTTCTTGCATTGAATAAGCTACGCCGGCACTTACTCGGGTGCTGTTGTTTGCATTGTAAAATATTTATCAAGAGCTTGTCGGCTGGTTCAGGAATGTCGTGAGCGTTGTGAGCTATCGCAGAACCACCATAACACCGTTAACACCGCCGAAACTTTTATCTCGTAAGGCCAAGTCGTGTTGCCGTGATCACGATATGCGAGTATTTCCTAGGGCATCTAACAGTTCCCTCCCGTCCTCGCCAATCATTGGTTTCCCGGCCTCTTCGATTGCCCCTTCCGGCACCTCCTCTTCTTCGCCTTCCTCCTCTTCCTCTTCTTCACCATCCCCGTCCACGTCGTCACCCTCGTCCTCGGCCTCGGCCCCCTCCCTTCCCCCCACCGTATCCTCTGTTTCATTGTTATCCGCCAGGGGAGCTACTTCCTTCATATACTTCTCCAACTCCCTTGCCTGCTTCCTCGAAAACCCACTCGCCTCAACGAGCACATCCAACTTCCCGACCCTCTTGACATCACTCCAAAGTGGCCCGTCATCGTCAGCGGTATACCTGAACCGCTTCTTGAAAAAGTCCTTGATACACTTGACGTCCCGCTCAAAATATTCCTTGGCATTAGCATGATCCACGCTGACCATCTGGGGGAAGTCAATGACGACAGGCTCCCGTGTATCCTCGTGGACAAGGATGTTGAACTCGTTAAAGTCACCATGGATAAGGCCCTGCGAGGCAAAGCGTAGAATGAGTTCCATGAGTTTTGCGTAAAGCGTTGAGGGTGATGCCAGGGTTGAGATTTGACGAAGGGGAAAAGCGTCGATTAGTGTCATTACTATGCAGTGACGGGCTTGGTCCAGTGGGACTGGAACCGGGAAGCTGTTCTCGTGCAGGATCTTCATGAAGGCGTACTCCTTTAGTGCCGCTAGACGTGACATGTACATCCAGCTACCGCTGTGTCGGTTACGGAGGTAGTCACGGTTGGCCTTTACGGTGCGGAAGGAAATCCTACCCAATCTATTCCGCCAAATTGAAGGGTTAGCAACGCATCCTGTAGTGGATCATGGAGAGGAGAGGGAAATGGCGCACCGGTGAATCTTCAGAACTCTCTGAGTGCCCGTCTCGTCGGCGACAACATAAATATCCGACTCCTTCCCAACACCAATCTGGTTCCCGACCGAATAAACGCTCTTTCTCTTCGAGAATGTGTTTAGTGCGAGATAGTCCAACCCGCCGTACGTCAGTCGGTAGCCATCATCTGCTCCTCTCTATTAGCTTCCTTCACGGCCCTATGGACACTGGGTGGTTCCGGAAAAACATTTCGCATTTTTAACCCTCCCAATAAGTCCCACCTTTGCCAGGCTCGATATGCACTTATTAACCCCACTCACACCTCTCAGACCGGATATTTGCGCGATCAATGCCGTGGGGACGACTTCATGATTCTTGCTGCCCATTTCCACCTGCCCAAAGGTCAGATACTTGCTGCTTGGACGGGTGTTGGAGGGGGGAGAAGGAAGAGAGCTTACGGCGGTAAGGACACGCCAGTCCTCACCCGTGAGGTATCGTATCGCATGTGTGTCGAGCTTCATATCTGTATGTATGGTCGGAACAGGTTGGGAGATGTGTCAATGAATGGTGGGATGAATCTTTTATGAGGGGGATTTGGTTCTTGGCAAGGTGAAAGAGCCGCAAAACCGCGAACCCTTGCCTTACAGGGAAAAAATGAGGAATCGAGTGATTTTGAATGATTAGATGCGCCCTGGAGCTGGTTATGGATTCTTGATCTCGACCTCGGATTTCTGGAAGTATTATGCCGGCTGGGCTCCGACCACGTGCGGAGAACGCACTTGGAACGCTATCGCAAGACACGGGCTGGGGCTTTTCATAGAAACCGGCAGATCACAAGCGAATTGAATCATCGTCCGATCATAGACGAAAGTTACTCGAGTATCTTGCATAGCCGGCACTGGAAGGCGGGCTGGGCTGCCGCAGCTGTGTAGCAATTTGCCTGCTTTGAACGGCTCAACAGAGCCTTTTTCTACACCCAGCGGCGCTCCTGCTCATGGTCAGGACCTCAGGTCGGTCCCACCTTGACTTTTGCTCCTTCGCATCTCGAGCTATGGGGGGAGGATGTGCTATATTTGTTCGTGCGTGTGGTATTTTCGGAGGAAACTTTTAGTAGGGTTAGGGTAGGCACTTCCGGGACACATACTGCCATCTTGGGCAGGGTGGCGTACAGAGTCTCCTCAACAATGCCTCATAATTCACTGAATGATTGACCGGTACATGTGGCCGTTACACTGGTTTAGTTCATGAGCTCATGGGAGAGATTTAGAAACAAAGGGACCGATAGGGACCATCTTAAACATTAGTGATCGGCAAGTTTAGAGCTGTATTATCGCACACTCTCTCCTAGCAAACCTGACTTCTCTGATAACTAGCTAATATAATGCACGCTATGGCATGTATCTAACACTGGCCCACATACTTTGCTCGGCGTTTGTCGGCGCTTCCGCAATCAAACCGCTGAGGCCCTGGGGCACACCTGGACTCGGGTTCGCTGCACGACCAGGAGCTTCATCCTTTGGAATAGGGTGATGTAAGAGAAATAATAACATGACGGATAGAACTCACTAGGAGGCCAGCGCCCTGTTGGGATTCCCAATTATTCAGTTCCCCCCCCCCCTTTTTTTTTTACTGTTAGTTATCCGAACCTTTATGAAATGTTGAAGTCGTTAGGCCGGCCCCTTACAACCTGTAGGGCTCAGAACAGGGACTTCCGCTCATTTCCCGTTGATGAATAAGCGGTAGCTGGCCCAGCATTATGGTCGCCTCTTGCTCTTTGGGTCTCACCAACAGCCGACACTGCAATTCATATCTGTAGTCTCCGTGATAAGTAGAGTGCGGGGTACTGGCGAGAACTCCCGAATAGCTTGCGAGCCTTGCTGAGCATCGGAAAAGGACTATAGCTACAGTCCAGAGCCCCCCGATAATCCATCGCAGTCCTCCCATCCCACTAGAGGGGTCTCTCTCTACAAGAATACCATAGCTTTGGAGCGGAGTCAAAATGCCTAGCACAGGAGACTTCGTCTATATTAGCACTATGCTGGAACTCGCGGACTGGCGACCCGAGGACGTCAAGATCCAGGCCTCCAAAGTCTCGAACACACCCCTGCTCCACCGCCCACCGCCCCCGCCTACTTCCCCACTCCCCACTCACCCTCGGACGACAACGCTACCGCCACCAATTCCCAACCTCCTGAGCTGCCATGACTATAAAGGTGGCTACCATCCTAGTGAGTCTGCCCAAGGTCAGTTCCCCGCCCCGTCAGGGCCGATTTACACGGCAGCTCATCTCCACGTCATCGATACCTTCGTTTACTTTTCCCATAGCCTCGTCTCCATCCCACCGGGCCCATGGATAAACACGCTCCACCGGAACGGCGTCCGGGTCCTCGGTACGTTCATAGTCGAGCACGATGCCGGGTCTGCTGCTCTCTCCCGACTGCTGGATAAAGGCTCGGAGGGAGAGTACATGTTCGCGACGCAATTGGCGCTGATTGCAGAAACCTACGGGTTCGACGGGTGGCTGATGAACATCGAGGCATCGTTTCCTGCCGAAGGGTTCAGGCCAAGCGAGTTGCAGGCGTTCCTTAAAGAGCTCAGAAGCGCGGTGGCGGAATTGGTCCCCGGCGGGCAGGTGATATGGTATGATGCACTGACAGTGCTCAACCAAGTGCACTGGCAGAACGGACTTACTTTGCTCAACGCGCCGTTTTTCGGCGTCACTGGCGGGTTATTCACGAATTATAGGTGGCGGGAGCCGCAGTTGGAGGCTACGAGGCTCATGGCCAACTATATGGGTCGAGTGCCCGATATATACACTGGGATCGACTGCTTCGGCCGGGGATCGCTGGGCGATGGTGGCTTCGGGGTCGGTAAGGCGCTCTCCGCTATCCGGAAGGCAGGGACATCGGCAGCGCTTTTTGCACCTGGATGGACGTACGAGCACTTTGACGGCAGGAATTTTGATTCCGTCGATCGGAAATTCTGGGTTGGTGATGGGGGCGACATCGAAAGCAATCCTGTGAAGCCGGTTTCGCACTTTGTCTCCGAGAAGGCATGTGGCGGTTCGGAATTCTTCTTCACAAATTTCAATAGGGGATTTGGAAAGGGGTGGTGGGTTGATGGAATTGTCTGTCTCACCCCACGAGCGCACTTTCCAACACCATGCCATGCTGATATAGAGTGTTTGTACAGAAAGTCATGAATACACCATGGGTGCACATCGGTGCGCAGTCAATCCTTCCGTCGAAGAATCCCCGGAACACGGATAAACTGAAGTGGTCGTTTAATGACGGGACGGCTTACTTTGGCGGCACAAGTCTGGATATTTCTGCTGCCGCCGGGCCCGTTGCCGGGGGAGTGGCTTTCTGTCCGCTATACTCCACGGCAATTACCGCGAATGAATCTTCGATCCGAGTGGCATACTTTCTCCCGGAGCGATCCCCTACTGAAGTCCTGGAAGGAGAGGTGGTAGGGGTATACTACACCTCCAACACTGCCCAGACACAGACACTACTGCCCCTACCCCAAACCCCCGGAGCCTGGAAGGTCATCACATTTGCAACCATAACTGCAGACCCCAACGAAAAAATAACAGAGCTGGGCATCTACTACAGGCACTCCCCCGCCGTTACCGCCCTTGGATTTAAAGTCCTAACCCTAGGATACCTCCACATCTCCCCGATACCAATCCTCCCCGAACGGCCATCCCGCATCACCGATGTAGTCTCAGCATCCGAAGAAGAGGGTGGTAGCACGAAGCTTAGCTGGAAGGCCTATAAACACGACTTTTCACCCGCTATGGAGAAACTGAGGAGCTTGCCTGGGTGCTTTAGTCGGAAGACGGGGGATTTCGCCAGTTTTCTTGTGTGGCGGGGCGGGGGGTTGGTGGGGGTTAGTTATTGCCTTGAGTATGATGTTCCGGCTGGAGTGGCCGTTGGTGATTGGAGGGTTGATGGGGTGATGTGGGGCGGGGGTATTGTTAGAGGTAGTGGGGGGAGATGAGTGATCCCTGGTGTGCGGAAGTGAAAGGAGAAGGGATTGTGAGGATCCTGATACCGGGTTTTTGAATTATATGATGGGGGGTTGACGGCAGCGACCATTAACCAGCTTTAAGTTGCTATACAAGATTGGTGGGTGCCCCGAAGCATAGCCCACTTGGAAATGGTAAGGTTGAAGCTTCCCTGGGGTGTGATATCAGAAACAGGACATACGGTACTCACTTCCCGCCTCTTCAAACTATTCGAAACATGACAAATCACCCTCCATCCAAAAGCGCTCTCATACACGAGCATCTCCCCCCAAGCCCACTCATTATGATATCATATCATAGAAAGAAATACACAAGCCCTGTTACCCCAAACGACCCATCCTCATACTGCCCCTCCTAGCCCACTCCTCCACCTCAACCCCACACATCATCCCAGTACCCCCCCCCACTCACTACTCCCAACCCACTCGTGCTCGGGGGTTTCGAACCCGCGAGTTCAGAACGCATGGCACCCAACGACTCTCCACTTCACCTATGATATACCGTCCCAACGTTAGCCCAGCGTTGCCCAACAGCGGTACGCGGGGCGTCATACCCGGTTGTCATGTCATACCGCTGGTGCGATATCGTGCTGGTTAAGGTCCGGCCATCATACGAAGTTCTGTGATACTCCAGATAACGGACTAACGATCAATTAGACCACTCGTAGAAGATCAAGAAAAAAGAGGAAGAAAAAAAATCTGGCGGGATAGTTACTGTTTCGTAAAACCCTATGTAAAACTCCTAAATCATCCCCGTCACGATGTACAATACTGTACACTCTCATCCGCAGGGTTCTCGCATCACAACACCCATTACCAGCCCGGCCCTCGGTGACTTCCACCGCCGATGTGAAGTCTGTGTGTCTGTCCTACCGCTGGGAACTGATCGCTTTTGTTGTTGGATTTACTTTTCTGGCGTAATATCTATTGTGTGCTGTGCTTCCCTATCTGATTGCACAATGTTATCAAGGATCAAATCGATCTTGTAGTGCATGCCAATTTCTGAATTCTGCAGCACAGCTGTGCGTGGATCTGATATTCCTTCTGCCTCCCTCTGTGTCCCTCTTTATTCTCCTCCACCCCCCAGCTCTTGGAAACTTAGACCCCCCGGTGCTTGAAGTCGACAACTACCAAAAGCGTTTACCATATCTGGCCACAGTCGGTATCACACTGGTACAGCAGCAGTGTTTAAATCCTACCAAGAGTCCTAATCAAGAGTTTATATGTAAAAATTGGTAAGAAATTTACCCTTCATCTGGCACGACGCCTAGAGTGTTCTAACCTGATCAAAAGGGCTTCTCGGGCTCGATAGCATTGGCATTTCTCCTGAGGATTTTTCAATTGAGTAGTATTATTATATGTTACGGTGATGCCCGGTGTATCCTCACAGTCCACCCTGTATGGAAGTGTCAGAATTGCACCTTTCAAACCTTTCACTCACAGCGGAGCTCCTCACCTGGAGAGTTTGGATTTGCAAATTGGGTTTACAATTGAGAAAATGAGTGGAGAGAGTTATGGCCAGGATGACCTTGCGTCCTTTTTTGTTATAGTAGGGATTTTTTGATTTTTCCTCCTTCCTCCAATTCCCTCTGGCCCCTGCCATCATCGAGCTTCCCGATAATTTAGCAGAACTTACCTATTTTCCACTAGAGTTTTTCAGAATCAAAGGTTCCCTTCAGGACAGCGGGCGATAATGGATATCCGGAAGATCAAAGTTTTGATTGTGGTCAAAACTGTGCAGATATTCAAGCACCACGATGAAAATTCCCCTTCGCTGACTGAAGATACAATAACCTCTAATCCTTCAGACTAACTTATGGCATCCTTACCCCTGGCAACTACATCACTTTTTACAAAGCTACAAATCGCCCAATCGAGATCGATGGCTGCAAGAAACGGCCAGCCGCTAAGGCTATCATACAGCCGGACTTTCAATTCGGAAATATAGCTATTGGAGGTCTTGATAGGGGGTTCTCTAGGATTTTTCATCAAGCCTTTGGATCTCTTTTTTTTCCTATAGTAATATAATACCAAGGGTTCTTGCGCTCTGAATATGATATGATATGATATGATATGATATTCGCCTAATCTGCGCTATTCCGGCCCATGGTGAGCACAATCTGGTCTGGTTAGGGCGTCCGTACGTTGCCGGTTTTCAATTGGAATTCCGTTGCTTGCTGTACCTTACCGTACAGTACAAGTATTGGTATACTCACGCGAGAGAGCTTTTGAACAACGTGCTATGAGAAATGTAGATTGGACTCTTAGATGGTTGGAATGGAGCTTGCGCCACGATACCCACCGGATCGCATCGGTTTTCTTTTTTTTTTTCTTTCATTTCTGCAAATGAGCTGGTTATCGGAAGTTGGGCCGGGGAAGGATCATTGCGGTGCGTTCAAAATTATGATGAGAGAATGCTTTTGCTCTGTGGTTCCTCCATGGTTTTCTTCTTCTTTTTCTTGCCATATCTTCTTAAGGTTTGTTCCTTTTTTTTGTGTCCGTGTTGATCTTGTCGTCGAACTATGATAGGTGATTGTGTTCATGCTGTATCACTCGCTAATATTGGCTGCGGTTGTTTTATGTTTGGGGGAGTGGGCTTGACAGATTGCTTAGGGATGTTGTAGAGAGGAGTGGTATCGTATCATGGATCGCAGGGTATTGCTGGTGGCGCGGGATAATAGCTAAACTTTAGGGATGGAAAAGTAAGGGAGAGTTTGTAGTTGCGCCTTCGATGGTGAGAAGGATGCAATATGACGAGTAGACTATCGGTGGACACCCCCTCCTCAACGCACACCCCGACATTCCCTGCTGCATCGCCGACTGGGGAGCGCTTCCTCCGCTCGATCCAAACCACGCTTTCAGACAGTCAATGACAGTCTCACCGGATTCTGGCGCAGCAGGGCGGGAAGATCTTTTTCAATTCTCCTTGTCCCTTGTCTCTTGCCCCTCGACGAAATGCGTCGTCAGGTCCGCTGTGTCGGTAGACTTTCGATGCTGAGGGGATGCAATGTCGGTGATCTAAAGTTTGTGTTTCGTGCTTCTACGAAAGAACCTGAACCGCGGAATGTCTCCGTATTTACGGGCAAATGTTCTATGACAATGTGAAATCAACGATATATTTGTCCCGCCCCGAAACGAAGTATTACATATGCAGGGCGAATTGGTTAATGGGGCAAATGAGCTGTGAGTGTGGGGTTGAATGTCCAAGTGCTGGGTTTAGTCCAGAGAATTATGGCAGATTTTCCTGTTACTATTTGACATTGTGCGGGTGGTTACAAATTATCCATTAGCTCGAGGGGGGAGATAAGCTAGTAAGTCGGTCTAGCAGTATCGTGCTATATGAGGGGTAGGAAGAGAGGAAGGGAGGTTGGGGTATGGTATGATTGGGGAGGGATGATAATATGGGGGTGTAGTACATAACTGGGGCTCTGGTGCAGGGGGCCGCTGCTAAAGGATTGATTTAGCTGTTAACCTGATGGGTGTCGGTATGTTGCTCAAGCACGGTGCGTCGGGGAATTGGCATCGAGTTGTGGGGTTTTATATCAATATTATTCGGGTGGCTAGGATTAAGAATAGGGGGCTGGCTATACGGGTTATAGTTCGTGAGTCACCGAGAATGCTGGAGTTGTGAAGGGCGTCAAAAGCGTGCAAGTAGCGGAAAAATACTGGGTGGGTTATTTGCATCCGGGCGACAGAAAATCTCAAGGTATGTGGCACGGGATCGAATCCCGCAAGACTCCGCGATGATTAGAGTCTCTATCATATTTTCATCCTTCATATCTCATTCGCAAGATTAGTACGTTACCGCGGGGCTGTGGCAATGTCTTCTAGCCCCAGCACAAATCCACCAGAAAATAGGGTTCAAAAGGGATATGGTTGAACTTTTGTCTATGCAAATACCGGTAACGATATTCAAACTTCGAACCCAATCGAAAACCCCAATAAAAAAAATCCAATTACTTTATCAACTTTTAAATAACCTCAATCCATCGAGTTCGACTTCTTCCTCGTTTTCGCTGTCTTCATCAACTCTGACTCTCTGGCCCAACAAACTGCCGAATAACTCACTATTAAAGTTAGTAAGGGCCCCGCGAGAAATATTAGTGAACGGGGGCCTACTCAATCTGGCGTTCACTCCAATTATTATTGGAGATTGGTGCCATAAAGTTCTGAAGTTTCTCCTGGACTTGATACTTCAACTTCCTCCCCTTGGAAGCTTTAGTATCAACAGCCTTCTTGACTTTGGCGTCTCTCAATGCTGTTGTCCATCTGACCGCACCACTGGCGCCGCCGGAGTTTGCACCATCGACCATTCTCTGGTCCACTAATGCCTTCAATAACATTTGGTAAAAGTCTGAGTCGTCGTATACTTCCACGTCTTCGCCACTTTCGACCTTTGTCGGCGCACATGACCGGGGAACTCTTGTCTTTTGCACATGTCGGTTTAGGTCGGTCATTAGAGTTTCATTGATAGTTGCTGTGAGGCCACGTTGCACACCGTTGTTTAACTTGCGCGCAAGAGTGACGGTGGAAACGGAAGATGTTTTGGTAGACCATTTGTCCAGTGTTGAGAGGCGGTTTGGGTGAACCTCTCCTTCAAGCCTTTGCATCTTGGCCCATAAAGCGGGGGTGGAGGTGTCCGTATAATCGTGTTTTCGTTTGAGGGTAGAGGGCGAAGATAGCTCACATCGGAGGTCTGTTAGCGCGCTCCAGAGATTCAATGCTGCATCTTCTGCCGCCTTATATGTCTCTGGCACGGATTGAAGTGATGGCGCGGGTTGCAAAGGAGTGGGAAGAGAATTAGTTGCTATAATGGCTTTCTGGAGTTTGATACGAACACCTAGGAGCGAGTCAAACGTTTTCTATATCCGGATGTCAGCACAGATCTAGGCGCGATAGAGGCTCCGGAACGGTGTTACACACCTGTTGTTGTTTCACTGCTGTGCCTTTCTCAGTATCCGCTTTGACGGCCTTGGAAATACTCGCAACAACATTTCTGTGGCACTGTTAGAGGCCGTTCGTTACTATACGGGGTGGCTCACTTCTGTTCTTCGGTGATCAGCTTCTTTAACTCCTCTCTACGTTTGGCTTCAGCGTCTTGGGCTCCCTCATCACTACTCTCCTCCTCATCATCCTCTTCGTCTTCGTCCTCGTCTTCATTATGACTGAGCAAACCGCCCTCTACATCGGAGGCTTCGTCTTCGTCGCTGTCGTTTTCTTCATTCAATATCACCTCATCGTTTGGGTCTGTTCCAGGTTCCCCGTCGGAGCCTGATTCGTCGACAACCTTCATTCCACGGGTTGAATTTACCCCCTCCTTCGTAGTCGAACTGCCGAGAAATTTGAACCCAGAAAATCTATCCTCGTCACTTCCAAGAGCATCATCACTATCAATGTCATCATCCTCGTCTGTTGGAATTTCACCATTCTCCCGATTCTCCGCTTTCGGTTCATCTACATCGTCCTCGTTTCCGTCGCCATCGCTGTCCTCGCTGTCCTCATCGGATCCATCCATGCGGTGGTCCTTGTCTTTGTCTTGGTAGAGCTTTTCGCGACTTATTCGAGCGCCATTGTATTTGGGATCTAATAGGACTGGGTTTCCTTTCCGTAGCCTACTCTTTCTATGTGGTTGTTAGAGTTTAGTGGTAGTGATTGAGAGGTTCATGTCATACCCGACGGTTATGTAGTGTGCTCTTCCGAGATCTTCTTCATTCTCCTCTTCATCTCCGCTGTCTTCAGATTTTTCGTTGTGGTTATAATCTTCCTCTGGAGCTTCGGGATCGAAATCTGTTACACGGGGATCGTTAGTCCAATAACCCCCAATTTTGTGAAAAACATATAATCACCCGTCGGGGCAGGATTCTCCAACAGGGCAAGCTGCTCTGAAAATGATAGCGAATTCCGTGGCTTCGAGGAAGTCATTGGAGTGTAAAAAACTTGGAGGAAACAAACGGAAAGATTGTTTCTCAATCTGAGGGTTGTCAGAGTGTAGAAAGAAATATTTTAGCCGCACTAGACCTTGTGGGATAGATAACAGTCTTGGCGACGGGGGTATTCTCTTGGTGGAAGAAGAGTCCCACCAGAGGCATTGAGGGGATCAAATTGTTTTCCAGCTCCCAGTGACACACCCTGCTCACGAGAGCCCTCATCCTTCACTTGGGAAGCAAAATCTCTCACCTCCCTCTCACTAATTACTAAAATTGGATTGTCGGGGGTGGGCAGATTATCTTTGATTGATCATGCACCTTGTGCGACCTCTTTTCTTTGTTGTATGAATTCCTGACCACTGCTAATTTCTGCAGGCGCGGGTTCCTGCCTCCAGGGCCTATCTCCAGCTCTCAGCACGTCGAATCCTGCCTCCTCGAATCCCATCCCATTTCCAACCTCCAACTTCTTTTAGCCTAATCCGAAACTATGCCAATATTTCCTCTTCGCCCACTGCCCCCCAGAATCTCACCGAGAAAATCGTGCAGAAATACGCTGTGGGACTTCCGGTTGGAAAGTTTGTTCGTTCTGGCGATTATGTTTCGATAAAACCCCACCACTGTATGACACATGACAACTCGTGGCCAGTGGCCCAGAAGTTCTTCTCTATAGGAGCTACTAGGATTCACGATAGCCGTCAGGTGGTTATGACACTCGATCATGATGTTCAGAATAAAAGCGAGGCAAATATTAGAAAGTATCAGAACATCGAGGAGCTGGCAAGGAAGATGGGGGTAGACTTTTACGGCGCTGGCAGAGGAATCGGTCACCAAATTCTGGTCGAGGAGGGGTACGCTTGGCCAGGAACTCTTACGGTTGCTAGCGATTCGCACAGCAATATGTATGGCGGTATCTCATGTCTTGGTACCCCAATTGTTCGAACGGATGCAGCAGCGATATGGGCCACTGGGCAAACATGGTGGCAGATTCCTCCAGTAGCTCGAGTGGAATTCAAAGGTGTTCTACCAAAAGGGGTTACTGGGAAGGATGTAATTGTGTCTTTGTGCGGCCTTTTCAATAACGACGAGGTTCTTAACCATGCCATCGAGTTTGTTGGTCCGGAACGGACTTTGGAGTCGCTTGGAATTGACGATCGTTTGACCATTGCAAATATGACCACCGAATGGGGTGCCTTGAGCGGTATCTTCCCAATGGATAACGTACTTAAGGATTGGATGCTCCAGAAGGCTTCGATGCATGCCCGGCGACTCGAGAATAGCTCACATCCACGTCTTACGGCCAAGGGAATCGAGGAATTTTTTGCATTTACTACGCTTTCAGCGAGCCCGGATGCCTCGTATGCAAAGTCCTTAACTCTAGACCTATCAACACTGTCACCATATGTCGCCGGTCCTAACTCTGTCAAGATCTCTACGCCTCTTGCGGAACTGGAAGAAAAAAAGATCGCAATTCAAAAGGCGTATCTAGTTTCATGCACTAATTCACGCGCCTCGGATATCGCTGCAGCGGCTGAAGTTTTCAAATCCAATCCATCAGCAAAGGTAGCATCGGGAGTAGAGTTCTATATTGCCGCTGCATCGACATTAGAACAAGACGCTGCGACCAAGGCTGGGGATTGGGATACTCTCGTCAGTGCTGGTGCGAAAGCTCTTCCAGCGGGCTGCGGTCCATGTATTGGTTTAGGAACCGGTCTCCTCGAGGACGGGGAGGTCGGAATATCCGCAACCAACCGGAACTTTAAGGGAAGAATGGGATCAAAAGAAGCACTAGCATACCTCGCCTCTCCAGAGGTCGTAGCAGCCAGTGCAATGAAAGGATTTATTTCCGGCCCAGGGAACTATACTGGATCCTCCTCTGCCGTATCAATATCCTCCCCACCCGCACCAACCCCGACCTCAAGTCAGCCCTCCAGCGCCCGAGAAGCAGAAACAGAGATCCTCCCCGGCTTCCCCCCTCTGATTGAAGGCGAAATAATCTTCTGCGATGCAGACAACATCAACACCGACGGAATCTACCCAGGGAAGTACACTTACCAGGACAACATCTCCCGCGATCAAATGGCACAGGTTTGCATGGAGAACTATGACTCCACCTTTCCAACCATTTCGAAACCGAACGACATATTAGTTACCGGCTTCAACTTTGGCTGCGGGAGCAGTCGCGAGCAGGCCGCCACCGCAATATTAGCACGCTCGATACAATTGGTTGTCGCAGGGAGCTTCGGCAACATATTTATGAGGAATAGCATCAATAACTCGCTGATGACTGTCGAGTTACCAAAGCTGATTGAGAGATTGAGAGGAAAGTTCCCCAAGACACTGACCAGGAGGACGGGGTGGTGGTTGCAGTGGGATGTACGTAGGAGTAAGGTTACGGTACGGGAGGGGCCAGAGGGTGCGGGGGTGTGGAGTTTGAGTGTCGGGGAGTTACCACCTAATGTGCAGGATGTGTTTGTCAAAGGGGGGTTGGAGAAGTGGGTAAAAGCTAGACTGGAGCAGTAGGAGCAGGGGCGCTTTTGGTTTGTGGTATCCAACAGTAATTGATTTGGATCGCGTTGGGAAAATTCCTTTGAAGTAAATTTGGCATATTGAGTGCGTATGTGTTTTTCTTCGGCAGGTCCTACAAGCCAGTTATGTTATTGTTCCTTGGGATCCCGGATACTCCTCAAGCGAAAAATCCTGGGTGGCACGCGGGCATCGCAAAAAGTCACTCGCATACTCCTCCATCCTGACTACTAATAAGACCCTGGAAAGCCCATCACAAACACCCTAGCGATAGCCTAGTCAATTCTTGTCACCAATCCCACCACCACTTCCTAGCGGTGCCTTTGGGCTTTCGAAACTGGGCAACGGCTCTTTATACCTATATGCTGCACAAGCTTGTAACCTGAAAGAAGTTGGGAGGTGAGGGGGAGGTGTAGTAACGAACTTATGGCCGAGGCGGATTAAACCATGGGGGGTCCCTTTGTGGACCCCGTCTCCTAAGGGAGTTGGATATACGTAGTGAGGAGTAATATATCACTCTTGGGATAAACAATTCGCGTTCGGCTACCTGCCAAGATTTCGGTATCTCTGAATTCCCCCCCGTCCCCTTTTCCTCTTTTCCCTCCGTGAGCGTTGACAGTGTTAGGAGAGTTGTCCAAAGGGGTCGGGCAGATGGAAACAGTATGTAGATTGGGTCAGGAGGACAAGGAGTGGCATTGGGAGTGTGAGCGGAAGTGTGGGATGAGGCAGGAGGCATAAGGGAAGTCACAGAGGGCAGATGGTAAGAGTACATGAAAGGTATCTGGGGGAAGCATCCGAATGTGTCCACAGTAGGAAAGAACTGCGTGGATGCTTCTGGATAAAAGGAGTCTAGCACGCTACATCCAGATTGGTGATAGTCATATGAAGTGCCTGGAGCATTCGAAGCACGGGGGGGGTATGAGAGGAAAGTAAAGTTTTTTTCCTGGTGTATATCCCATAAATAGCATCTAATTGGACAAACAGTAGTAACATATGCAGTATTACATATATTTCTTTACCAAAATTCTTCCTACTAGAATGAGAGCAACTACCCAACCATTAGTCCATCATGCCTAGAGCATACAAGGGATTCAGAGGGGTATTCCGAGAATATTCTTGCCAAGTTACAGCTTGTTCGGGGCCCTGTACAAGTAGCTATACTCCTATGGTACCCCGATAAAATCTCAAATTCAGATACTGTATTCAGGTTTATGTAACGATCAATTCTAACATTTTCCTTAAAGATTCCGGGAAACTTTCTGGTGCGAGATAGGATAATAAGGTGACTTAGACAGGATAACACAAGCACCTGTGGAGGGTAATTTGACCATCGTGATGATGGTAGGATCCCAGCGACTTTACCTAGTCATCCTACCTATTCCTATAGCAGAGATACCATTAGACTAGGCTATATCATATGTTTGGTCACCCCTTACCACCCAAGTAAGTTACCTGTTTTCCTGAAGTCCTCAAGTACCTTCTGTTTATAGTGGAGCCCTGATTGTTGAGTGCTCTGGAAGTGTGCTAACATTCACCCGTCTGACACTATTAGTGAACCTCTTGATCTCACATATGTGTATAGATCCAGACTGCCACAGCTCATATACATAGGATCATTACAAGGAGATATATCATAGTTCTGGAGATTTGTGGCAGCCCTTTGTCAAGTTTTAGCCTTGTATCATACAACTTCCTGCTAGGGAAGAGGTTTGGCGGGTGGGAAATCCGCAAGCAATAGGCATGCCTCTATTCTCCCCTCCGAAAAAGGTAAAACCAAGCCACATAGGGTTAAGTGTGGCAGTCATGTGTTTCTACTTTACTCGTAGATGGTTTCCGTTGTAATTTACTCGAGTAGCTAGCAAACACGACATTCCTTCCCTCCTCCACACCCCCACACCTACACTCCGGCGCTAATTCTGAGATTTCCCAATGTCAGCCATGTATGATACTCGTACATTATTATCCGCTATATCTCAGGGCTTTTTACAGCCTAGTCGGGCCCAGCCAGTCCAGTGGTCTAGGGCCACTAGCCCACGAAGAGGCGAAGATACCAGCAGCACAGAAACCAACCTGGACAACAACCGGCTCTTATTAATGGTATCTCCCCGAAAAGTATCGTAATGTACGATACTCCGCCACACCCGCCACCCCCTCACTTCCATCCCACTCCCACCCCCTGTCCCCCACGCACCCCACTCTTACTCAACTCACGCCCTATCACTCGCAAAGCCCCACTCATGCATCTCGCCCCTCCTACGTTAGCTACGAAAGTCACATTCACCACAATCGTACCCCCTCCATAGCCCGGGGACTCCGTGATCTCCGCGATCCCCCCCCCCTCCCTTCCCTCCTCTATATCTAAAACCATACAATACCAAACTCATGCAAACACCATAACAAGCTAAACTTCATTTAAGCTCGCCCAGTTCCTTCCTGCCTTCCTTCCCGCAGGTCAATGTTCGCTACCACAGCGGCTACTCGCGATTGAACGGTGTTTGCGGACACGGCTGCCACCGCAAACCGTCAAGCTGATCCCGTTC
The DNA here is from genome assembly GCA_900010015.1 of Tuber aestivum. Taxonomy (NCBI): domain Eukaryota; kingdom Fungi; phylum Ascomycota; class Pezizomycetes; order Pezizales; family Tuberaceae; genus Tuber; species Tuber aestivum. The sequence goes on from LN890974.1 coordinate 400,661, forward strand.
GATTACGAGGGCTCGTATCACATAAATACTATGAAATGGCAGTATGATAGCTTATCCCGGTCTGCAACTTTGTGGATTCTGCAGGAAATGTCTGTCGTAGAGGTTCGCTGAGGTCGAGCATCATTGCTGAGGGTACAATTTTTACAGGACGGCGCTGCGACATGATGAGTGGCTTCATGCGAGTAATGTGACTTGTGATTGTCATTATTCGGTGAAGGACTGGAGCCCCGCCCGACCAGTGCAAGCGGGACGGTGCCGTATTTTCAGCCGTCCGCCGCGTTTCTTGGCGGTATCTAGGGGGTGGTGCTTGAGTGCTTGAGAGTTGTATGCAAGAGGACTGAACTAGAACCGAAGGTTTCCACGCACGGAAATAGTTGTTGCCGGCAGCGATGGGCTGCAGTCTCACCAAATGGTATGATATGATTCCGGTATGTCATACTTGTTTTCACTGTATATCACTCGGATACTGTGACATTATGGCTATCAAATGGGGAGAAACAAATTTGTATCTACGGGGGTACGACTGACGCACCCAAGAAACGCAAGAGACGCAAGAGGTGAGTGAGATAGAGTAATATCTTAAAATTGGATCATCCCGCAAGAGTTCTCCCGTTACACGAAAATCTTCAAGTGTCTAATTTTCTCACCAGACACGATCACACGGGACCACTCTCTTCGGGACCACTCTTTTCCAAGGGTCTCTGCGCATAGTACAAATGCCTGTTTTGCCATACATTAGCCCAAGCGTTTGGATGGGTGTCGTGAAAACGTACTGAGTCGAGTAAGTATGAGACTTTTTGCTCCGGGATTCCCTCTTGGCTGCCGTAATCACCTCCTGGGCCTCAGGAATCGTCATTCCAAGTGTTCTAGTGAAGAAAGCCATTCCAAACGCCTCATAGGCGTTCTCAGTGGTAAGCAGGAAAAATGCCCCCATCTCCTTTTGCTTTTTTTCGGCCGGCCAAGTCCCGAGGGGGAGTTTCATCTCTTCGTGATGAACGTTGTCGAAACCGGCGTCCAGAATAAACCTATCCAAAGAGGAAGCAATCTTAAATTCCTGCCCTTTATGCAAGGTCAGCCCCAGGTAGAAGCTGGAGGTTAACCATGCCTTGGCTAAATTTACTCACCCAGTAAGTCGGCAGCTTGGTTCACGAGTCTATAATATTTGGCCAGATTGCTCTCGTCGGACAAAGTTCCGTCATCGCTCTGAAGTGTGAACTCGTACTCCTCAATATCTAGCCAGCCACCGGGTTTCAGGGCACTTTTAACCAAAAAGCCAGGTCAGCAATGGCCTCGGAACAGCAGGGATACTCACTCGAATGCCTGTCTGATGAGCCTCCCCCAGTCCTTGATCCCACCATTTAGATGGCGGATGTGAATTAAATCGAATGACTTTCTTGCAAAAGTCCAATCCGATTCTGCGTCGTCAATCTGAAAGCTCACATTGGGAGGGACCCTGAAAATTTGGGATGAGCGTGAGTAGCTTCAAGAGGCTTGGGTGAGCTACACACCAGCTTGGCTGAATTGGGCTAAGGTCTGTTCCGACAACCTCTGCAGTAGGGTGGGCTCTATCCAGGATTATAAGTAGAGAGCTTTCATCACCATCAAGGCGCACACTCACTCTGCAACATCAATAGCCCAGATTCCTGTGCCGGTTCCGACATCCAAGATCCTCTGAACGTCATCACCGACAGGTGCTCGAAACAACTTGCCATCAAGCATGAGGAGATAGATGTGGTGAAAAATATCTAATCTGTTGTTGTTCAGCAGCGCCTTCCAAGTAGGGATATCAAGCCTGGGACTAACCTCTCTTGCTCGGCCTCGTCGTTTGGAAGGTTGTACCTCCTGCGCCAAGTTAACTCGCTAGGATAACAGGCTCCGGGGCTAAGTTCCCTACCCGTCCTTGTAAGCGTGGTATCGACGCCCATTTTCGTATCGATACCTGGAATACGACGACATCGGTAAGAAAGAGATTTTGCTAGGCAAAGTAGCTGGGGCTTTTTTTTTTCTTCTTTTTATTTTTTTCTTACGCTCGGATGGATTCAGAAAGTGAAGCTGTAGAATATTCACTCCTAGCGATAGTTAGAATTATATCTCAAAGCAAGCTACGAAGCCAAATACTCTGCACTCTCGTAATCTGATGTCTCTTTCTGTTTAGCTCTCCGATATCAGCTTCGATATTTCAATGCGAGTCTATCGGCAGTTGACTTACCCAAGCCGGGTCGACCTCGAGGGGCCCAGGGACGGTGTGGGATGCACTGGTCATAGCAGGTTCGGGTAAGATAACTAACGACAACTATATTCGGGGGGAGAGTCTTTTGTCGATAATGACTCGGGCGGCGTGTGGATTCGCGGGCAGTCAGGAGATGTGGTCGGGGTGCGGGGTGCACTGCTCTGATATATACGGGTTGCTATGTGAGAGGGTAGTACAGTACCGTATTTACAGTGCCGGTATAGTATCCCTCCTCCCTTCCCCGCCAACAACGACATGCTTGTACTCGCATAGTCCTCTCCAAAGCTCCACCAGCAGTATCATACCAGGTTGAAGGGCACGGCACGGGTGAAGGCGGTAAATCCGGCTCAATCGAGTCGGTGCCACCAAACCCTACAATGTGCTAGTTTCAATACCGGTAACGGATAATGAAGAAAAGGGACTAGCAAGTTACTCGAGCACAGCAACCATGGTCAATAGCGGCCGAAAGATAAAATGTTGCAGTGGAGGGGTATTCCGTGCGCGGGAATGTGACCAAAATTCTCCGTCCTCTCCGCCAAGGAAAAAAGGAGTCCCTCGTCCACCGGAATTCCTCGTGCCATTCCAACCTGGCCTTAAGGCAACACTGCGATGGCATACAAGCGGTCCAAGTGATCCAGTTTACCGACGATCAGGACCTGGATTTGAGCACTGCATCTCGAGTGCGAGTGTCGGGCAAGGTAAAAATTAGGATGAAGCTACTCCGGAGAGCTAACGATGAATTCGGCCCAAGAAGAGTGCGGGCTTCAATATAATACAGCGCACGCTTTCCGTTATGCATTTCGCACCCCCATCCATGCGGACACTATACTCAAGGGCTGAGCACATCCATGGTAACTCTTCCGCAAAGAGTGGAAATTTGACAGCAACACACAACCGTGCGTCTTGAAGCCCCAAATTTTAATTGCAACAAATAGACTAAGCTTAATTTGTCAGGTGCTGCATGTTTCGTTTAATCATGCGTCTACGGCGCCTATCGGTGACCAGGCGCCTGCAGAGCAGGCTCAACGGCACGCTTTAGTTGCTGCCGGTTGCCGGGTGTGTCAGCGGCAAATGTGGAGATGTACCGGTGATTGGAACCAGTTTACGAAGTGCAGCATACGATACAGTTGCGGCCTGTGATATCCCATAAACTGCGGACTATTATTGCTGTCCCCGTCGAGCGGGTCATTCACCCTTTGGAAGACCCACAACTGGATTCCCGGCACATCTCACCACCTCCCAGCGCTAAGGCACAAAAAGCACCAAGCCGGGGATCGCCGATCTATGCAGATTGCTCAAAACGTGTTGTCTCGGAAGAGCACCTATCACAATACTAGCTTCCGGGCTCAGGGCTTATCGATGCGTCTGAGTTATGCAGCAGCAAGAATCCCTACAAGTAACCATTCCGCTGCTGCAGTGTCCCGATGTCGAATAACTTGGTCGTGAAGTGGGCTGGATTTCAGCACTTGAGTGCATTGCATCTGTGCGGTATGTTCCTGAAGACCCCAATAGATCATGTAACCGCGGGGAGCAAACGCGGACAGAAATCATTTGCATTGCGTGATGGGGGCCAACACTCGCGACTCATCCCTCTCCCCGGGAAAAAACTCGCCAAACTTTAAAAGATACAAATCACGAGTTCCCAAGGGACAATCGAGTCTCCATCCCAGGGGCTGCTATTGTACGGTACTGTACTCCTACTGAACTCTTAAATCCCACCTGATGGCATCACGTATAATCACTCGTGCAGATCCAACAGACAGAGCACCGTAACCGCCTTCCCAGAAGTCGAGCTCCGAGACTGATGCAACGAATTCTAATGCTGACTGACTTTGCAACAATATTCCACCGCTATGCTATCTTGGGATTAAGCCCAAGCATGACGTGACAAGAACGCAGCAGAAACACAATTCAGATACCGACGGCATCCAGACCGCAATGTCATACGACTACCCGAGTATCTGATCCAAGGCACGGATCGATATTGGCGACCTAACGCCATGGCCATTAAACCACGTTATACGAAGTCCTACGCCGGCACTGTTCGCACACATAATACATTTGGGGGTACTCGTGCTGGTAGGTTTCTGACGTTTGCGAACACGACTGCTATTGCATACCGCCAAAATATTGAGACACCAGCCGATTTTCTCTCCATATGGGATGGCAGTCATGTTCACGGACGTCGTTTAATCGCAAGTAGCCATACCAAGTTCAAAATTCAAGGGGTGGTTTGCGGGAGCCCCCAGATACAACGCATCTACCATTTTTCCCTCTTGTTCTTGAGAAGCATTGCGTATCGATTCTGGAATTCTAAAAGCTATTACCCATCAGAGAGTTGGCTCTTCATCCAGACCGGGCCTGTTAAGTTCATTATCTATCATGCGGCACCGGCTCAATCGGGTGATTTGTCAAGCTCTTGGACATAATTGTTGGTCCACCATTGTATGATACCTCGCAGAAGCAAGCAAAAGAGAGAAAAATAAAAGAAAATAAAAGGGAACACGGTCAATTCGAGTTCACTACGTTGAACCCCTCATGAATCCCCGCAAAACCACATATTCAAACAGCGGTGGATCTAAGCATAGATATTTTACTACCCGCACCATGGACGGACCAGGGATCCCCGCCACGGAATCACCTGCACAAAAAATCCCGGAGACTCGGTTTAATCGTGTGGAATTGACATAACATGCCATATAAAAAGGTGCTGTACTTACCTCAAATAACCCACGACTTTACACACAAAACTTAGCACGCTCGTCACAATAGCCCAGCGTTTCACCGAGCGAACAATAGCTGTAATCGAACACCTTCCTGCTGTTTTCTAAGCCTACAAACCCTCCATTCTTGGTGTGGAATGCACGACTACCGATCAGATATGTCACCGAACTCTACTGGGCAGTACGCATCCTAGTGCCCTAATGAGCCATCTGCTCCCAGACTGAGCCAGGTTGATCAAACTCAGCCCAAATCCCAATACTGCCAGCGGTTGTCACTCAGACCCAATTACCACTGGAAGTAAGGGCGACAGCACACATCCGGCTTATTGACCTAAGCCCGTAGCCTAGTTCGAGTGGGAACAGCAATCGCAGCAAAGACCCACATGCGATGTCTACCCATACAGATACCATTGACACAACACTAAAGGACGAACATTTTATTCCCAATTTGTGACGAGCATGTCCCGAATTGTCCGCGAGTGCGATAAGGGGGTTGGGGATACGTCGGGAAATTCCCCCAAGACGATCATGCATGTCAGCATAAATACGAATAAAACGACACCTCATGCGGGGTACAGTACCACAATGATAAGTGGGAGTTCCAGCGCCGCTGCCCAACATCTTGCTGGCAACCCCTCTCCCGAGAGCTCGGGAATCTGGTTCAGAACATTGTCTCACAACTTATCATTGGCCGGACCATCGTCACAACTCGGTCCCGAGTGCTCGGTGGCGGACCTCGCTTGAGCGGGAAACGTGCTCAATCTAACCAAGAAGCGGAGCGGCATAAATTCCAATGGTAAGAGCCATTCCAATCCTGCACGAGTAGGGAGCCCCCACCTACTCGAGTACTGCTCCACCTGACGCCCGGGTTATTCCGCTCCACAAAATGGCAGACGCCAATGACACCAAGGTTGACGTACCGGCATACATACGGCGATTTTAGTTCGAGGGCTGCTTCACCACACTCTATCACTTGTGCATTCAATTTCGGGTCGGGATTCTCCCCCCCTAAATCTCAGCTTCCATTTTCCTCGGGCTGCTACGGTCGCCGTTCGGGCACGCATGGCTGAGCACAAAACCTTTCTTGAGATCAAGTTAGACCATCCGTGCGATGATTCGGAGCAATGCAGCAATGTTACATTATCGTTTGCAGTCCAGGAAGACAGAATTGAGACACATTTCAGACGGGGGACTACGCTAGACAGGCCAGATAATGGACTAATAATAATCGCCTATTAGTTGAAAAAAGGAAGCTGTGGATCTCGATTCCTAGAAGTCCCGATATTGCATGCAGGTACGATATTACTGATATTTTTGAGCGGTGTTCCCGGCTAGACACACAAGAGTCGGCCGGGAGCGATATTTATTACGAGATCGACTAGCAGTGCTTGAGCTAGTATCAGACTAGAGCCGCGCCAGCCACCCTGTGCAGAATGCTAGCTTTCGCAGTCCGTGGACCCAAGGGCCGCCTTATTCTGCCTCGTCCTCGCTCAACAGCTGACTGAGGGGTGTAAATCTGAAGTAGTGCTGGATTTAGTGGTTATCCACCAAACAGACTAGGTTCCTTTCATCTAGTTTCCCTTAGTACTTTCCTCACCACTCTCTTTAACGTTAGCCACTGTTTGAGTTTTTCTTCATCTCTTCTCCGTCCGTCTCACAACTTCACAACCATGCCATATTCAACTAAACTTACGGTATTTCCTCCTCCTCGCCACAATCATCCCGAGCGTCTCATATATTCTCTTCTCCTCGGAGGACTTCTCAAATTCTTCCTTCCTTCCGAGGTTCTCACGTTACAGCCCTCGGGTTTCTGATATTTCTTTTCTTTTATTTAGTTTTTCAGTTTGGCGTGAAAACCCACAGCTGCGCATGTGGCAAGAAAATCAAGCTTCTTTCTCGACAGCAGTTATATCAATTCACAACTGGTACGAGTGATCTATTATGATCTCAGCTCTCCCCCGGCGAACCAGTTCCTGTTTGGGGCGACGAGCAAAGTAGCGTGGCAACGTTCTCAGGTGTTAGCAAGAAATTCTGGCAAATGCCAGTTGTGCCCAATCAGCTAGGTCTATTTGTCGTAAAGCCTGTCAATATTCCGTCACATCACTCTCCATGCTTTAACAGCATTGAACATAATGGATCGTGAATGCCCTGCTGCGCACAATGCCAAATGTTCGAACCCTGTCGCCCAAATAAGTGGACAGAGTGGGAACAAATCGGTGTGGCATTATCCGTCTCCAGCACTGCTGGACCGGTGCTGCTTTTCGCTGCAGGAAGGTAAATGACGAAAAGCCGTGCACAGGCGTACGACACCCATATAACTGACAAAAGAAATACTGAGTTTGTTCTTGAAAAATCGGGGGGCTAAACATTAATTCTATAAAACTCTCTCACACTCCCTAGGCAACACCCCTTATATTCTATTGATCCTCAGAAGAGAAAAGAAAAGAAAAAATCGACAGCCAATATCATGCTCTAGGAGCGGGGGAATATTTGAGCTCGAATGCCAATCCCCGTGGAAATTTGCAGGGAAAAACGGATGGTGAGTTTACAAAAACGTCCTTGGTGTCGAACGATACTGGGTTCAATGATGTCAAGGTATTTAGAGATAACGGATTCTAATTGCGACTTCTAGGACAAGAGGCTTTGAAGCGATTTCCGATTCCGCTCTTCCTTGCACACCGATACCATATGGTTTTAGATCTGGCCCTGGTGGTCCAAGAAAGCAGCTCGGAAAACTGTGGCCTTATCTGCAGTACAAACTCTATCAGCCAGTCCCAATTTCGTCCGGGGCAATTCCTAGAAGACTTCTGGGAAACCATGCTCTCACATGGGGGCCAAGCTTCACCCGGTGGAAAGCACAGTACTGTACAGTACAATACTCCGAACTTGGAACGGCGGGTGAGTGCCGCTATGAGGGGTGTACTGAAACCATCGAGAACTCACCTTAGAGATCCCTTAGGAAACATAAAACTCTATTTTTCATTAATCATAGGCAATGCATGGATACACAATAGCTGGGGTGACCAGCTGGGTTGTCCAGGATGAGTTTGCGTCCCCGCACCCAGGCAACCCGGGACCCTCCTACTCTATTCTCCTATGAATTTCCCTTTGACGCAAAAAGAAAGTCCACAATAAGCCCTCCGAGCAAGCATTATGTTCTTATGAGGTGCTGAAAGGAGATTCCCCTGCTTAGGTTAACCACAGCGAGGACAGGCCAGTGCTGGCCGAGTATGATACCCTTCAAGGACGTTAAAGGACTTCATGGTACAGATCTAGAGGGATATGGATGGTCAACGCATTCCAGCACCTAGTGATCCGGGCATCCTTATTCGGAAAAGAACTCGGGAAAAGGCCCCTTTCGTCTTACTATTAGCAAGCGGGAAGCTCTCAGCTTTGGTAGTTGGAATTCACGATATTAATGATATTCCGGTTTCGTTACAAGGGAACATGCTCCGATATATTGGAACCTTAAAACAGTTTCACACACGCCTGGGGTTGCCAATACCTCAATCAAATACCTGAATCGGTCCCCAAACGGTACGAGTACCTTTCTAAGCCCACCCCCCATCACCCGTGCCATATATTCCGTTGAGGATACCGGTACGCCGCCCGGAGCAGAAATTCAGGAAAAAACAGAGCTAAGTAAAGGAGGGGGCGGATTCTCGCTAGCACACCCGCCACGCACTACGCTTGAAAGAGTCCTTCGAATAGTCTACAGAAGCTACCTTTCCTCTTCTCGCGGGGTGGATTGATGCCCCTTCTAGCCTTCTTTTCTCCCCCCGAAGTGGGGTGGAAAAACCGCAATATGAAAAGACTAAAACCTTTCCTGAGCCGGATGTTTGAACTAAAAGTTTACACCCAGAGAGGCGACTCTCCTGAGAGATTGCGGCTATTGCCGGTGACGAGGTTTCCAAGATAGTTCGGTGAGCGGGCCATCCTGAGCGATGATGACAAGTGCGCGGGGGATACTCGTCCGTAACCCAGCCACCGAAATTGTACTGTACTGTACTCTATCTCACCACGCTTATCGTTACCATACGGTGGGTCAGCACTTGGCTTGTCTCGGGTGCCGGGTCCGGCTTGATTCTATTATGGAACAAGGGAGGGCCTACACAGACATGCCGGTGTGTTTCGGATGAGCGTGTTTGGATGCGCCGGGTGGAGAGGCAATTGAGAACTCATGATTCTTGATGTAATACCCGGGCACTGCATATCGCTGGCCCACACAGTAGAGAAAGGACATTGGGATACAATAGCAAAAGTAATGTGACATGAAACCAGCTTTTGGATTATACACATGAAGCCGTGAGCAATGATAAATACAGGGATCCCAAACAAGAGAAAATGCAGCGCTTCAACTAACCGGAAACCTTCTTTCCAACACCCCTCTTCCTCGCCTCTCGCCTCCTTCTCTTCCAATCCCTATTCCATTCCCCTCGGTTTTTGTAGAACGTCTCTCTCCATCTCTCCACAAGTTCCGCATTCCCCCCCTCCTCTCCCCCTTCAGCCACACCATCAAGAGTCTTGGAATTTGGAATCTTTCCCCAAATGCTCAACGCCCCCAAAAACTTACTATCCTCATGAGCGCCCAACAATGGAGCCTCCACATTCATTGACCCTCTCCTCCCCGTCTCTCCGCTCCCCATGGAAATGGACCCGATAACCCTCGGCGTCGACGGGACGAACAGCCTTCCTCCGCCGCCGGAAATATCTGGAACCTCATCTTCATCCGGAGGAAAGAACTTCCTATGCCCGATCGCAGTATCGGGCGTTGGTGCCGCGGAGCGGTACCGATTAGGCGGCGTGGACACCATGGGAGCGGGAGGTTGCTCGTCGCCGCTGAGCATGTCCTCGTCTTCATCCTCGTTCACGTCACCGCTACCGCCGAGACTAAAGCCGAAGCGAAAGGAAGTGTTTGTCGGTGAGATGGCAGAGGAGTGGGGCGTTGCGATCGTTGGTTTGTAGAGGGCTTCCAAGGGGTGGGCTATGCGCGGGATTGTGATCTGCAGGGCTGGGGTGGGCACTTTGGAGCGCTTGGTGGTGGTGTTGGAGGAGGCTGAAGGAGGTGTTTTGGGGGTTATGGGGGAGGTGTCCGATTCTGAATCCGTTGTTGAGGGGGTGGAAGAGGCGGATGTGGAAGACGAAGGGGAGGAGGGGCGGTAGGCTGTTGTTGATGGGGGGAGGGATATGATGGTTGTGCCGGTGGGCGGGGGTAGTGGGGTGTATTTGATGACTGAAGGGGTTGGTTCGATGACAGTGCCCGAGGAGTCGAGCCAGCCGAGAGATTCGTCAAAGGTTGCAGTAGTCGCTAACACGCCCTTGCCAAGTGAGGCCCCCTTAAGAAATTGCGGGAATTTGGTGTTGTGTGTGAATTCTTTGATGGTGCCGTCTGTCTTTTTCTTCTTGGACTTCCCAGTGGAAGCAGTAGTAGAGCCAGAGAGGGTAAAGGCGGAGGTAGCGGCAGAAGATCTGAAAAGACAATCCCGCCTCCCATCACCTTTCACGGGCGTAGCGATAGTAGGGGGCCTACTCCACCCTCTCTGAACCTTCCTACCCCTCAGCTCAATACCGTCGACTACACCCTTCTCCTTCTTGCTTTTCTTAGCCTTCTTGTTCCCATCGCCATCGTCATCCTTCTTAGCACGCTTCCTCTTCTCCTTCTCCTCAACACCGCCATCAGGAACACCCCCAGGGACGAAAGCATCAGGCCGGGCGTCCTCAACCCTAACTTTAACCCCCCGAAACAAACTCCCATTCAACTTCTTCTTAATTCCGTCCGCAACATCCCGGTCACAAGCGAAATATCCATAACTCTTCTCTGGGAAAGAGGGGACTTTGTGAAAAGACATGGACGCGATAACCGCTTTATCGGAGAGGACTTTCGGTGGAAGGAGAGAGCATATGGTCTCCGGGGTTAGCGGTGTGATGTGGAGGCGGACAATGCCCATGTTCTTTCTTTCCCTCGATTGACGTCTTTGCGGATCTCCTAGTTAATTGTGTTCTTCTTTCTTCCTCGGCTCACGCTCTGCACTCGCGTAGCCGGCGCTGGAAAAGAGAGGAAGGAGGCAGGTGGGTGGAGGAGTGTTAAGAGGTACGTGTGATGTCAAAGTATGCACCGTGGGTAAGATGGAGCAGAAGGTTTGTTCTCGCTTTCTTTCTCTCTCGCTAGAGAGTGGGGGATGCGGTGCGAAAGATGTTTTTGATAGAGGGTGCGCACCGGTGGGCTATGTGATGGTCAAGGAAGAGATGAAACGTAGCGGGGTGGTGCCAGCGACCTTGTTTTCCGTTTTCTCTCTTCCGGGATGTGGTTGGTTGGTGGATGGTAACTTGTGATACTATGGCAGGACTGTACTTGTACGGTACATAGGTTTGTGTATGATACGAGTACTCGTACAGTGCGCCTAGTCCTGCTTTGTGGACTTTCGGCCCTGCCAAGAGGTTACGATACCGGTTCGATTGGTTCTTCTTTAGGATGTGTGGGTGCACCAACCCCGGACCAACCAAACGAGCGAGCCCTGTGCTCGCACAGTACTGTACTTTACAAGTACCATACCAGATACCACAATACCGCCATACAAACACTTTCTCGAGCTCCGCCGGAGAAATAGCCCTGTATGGATTCGCGCTTGATAAGAACCTTCACGCCACGCATCTGGTTCACCGTATTCTATACTCCTATCCCCCATCCAGCCATCCAGCCGTCCAACCCCCTCAGTATGGTTCCAATGTACGAGTAGTACAAGTACAGTACTCACGTCGGATTCCTCGGTGTAGGAAGGGAGAGAAGGGAAGAGAAGGCTATTCCACCTTTCGAGCAGCTTGGCCTGCGCCTTTTTTGACATCTACCGAGCCACCGGTAATGCGGGAAGACGGCTGAGGCATTCTACCCTCCCACTGGATGAGGGCGGGGGAAGAACGTAGAATACGGACGAGCAAGTTTGGCTTGATTACTTCCCTCCAACGCGCGAATGGGCAAAGCTTCACTGTACTGAAGGCACTGTACTGATACCCGTACAGTGCTGCGCTACGCCGGCCCGCTTCTTTGGCCATTCCCGTCAGGCTGCGAGGGAACTACTTCACAAACAGACACTACGGAAACGAACATAGGATGACGATAGTTATTATTACGATAAGGATCATGATGGAGAAGAGGCACTAGCAGACAATTGATTCCTTAGAATATTTGGAAGGGTTTAAAGGGACATTCTCACTACGTACAGTACCACCATATATCAAAGATCCGGAGGGGTGGGGGTATGGATCTATTTTGTGCGGTCGTACCAAAGTGCATATTTCACGCCCCAACTCCACTTACACTGGCTCTCTTGAAGGGCACGTTGATGAGAAAATCCACGATCTCTGAAATAATTTGCCGGACGGAAGATGACATCCCTAACGGGATTCAGAAGCCCCCAAATTTGGCTGCGGAATATCTTCAAGTGTCTTAGAGAACGAGTAGATAATTTGTTAAAGGCGAAATTACTGCGCAAGTGATATGACATGAGGAGAGTTTGCTGCTCTGCTATGCGAATCTCGCAAACCTCAACCTAACCGAAAAGCTTTCTGCTGACCTTCTCAGCAATCCCTTCAAAGGCGAGAGCGTGTACTCCTGTAGGATGAGATACTACTGTGGGTTTCCCCTGGTCAGCATCCCGGCAGATGGAGGCGTGCAAGGGAATGTCCCCAAGAAGTTCTATTCCATGTTTCTTGCACTCTCTCTCGACGCCATCCGCTCCGAAAATGTGGGTGTCGTGCTGGCAATTGGGACATGTAAATACACTCATGTTCTGCACCATTCCCAGTAGCTAGAGGAAGGAAGTTAGAGGGGGGCAAGATTTCGGGATAAGGATTGCCATGCGGCCCAGATTCGGATGGGGGGTTTCTAAGGCAAGGAACTCACTGGAACATCCACCTTCTTGAACATGTTGATTCCCTTAACCGCGTCGATGAGAGCTATATCCTGGGGCGTCGAAACAATCAAAGCTCCTATTTTTCCAGAATTAGCATACCTCATGCGTGCATTCCGCTTTGCGAACTCAATTAGCGACACCCTCTCATCCCCCATGAGAGTCCTTGACGAGAATCGCCCTCGCAGAAAAGCAGCATTCCCGAGCTTCCCTGCGGGGGGTAACATGAAATCCGACTTAAGCAGAAGCGAAACGAAAATTGCACGCACACACCGTCTACTATAACCTGCTGAGTGACACTAAGCTGGACATCGCCGGTTCCCGGCGGGAAATCGAGGATCAAAACATCGAGCCCACCCCACTCGACCTCATTGAGCATCTGACCCATTGCCTTCATAACCATCAAGCCCCTCCAGACCACTGGAGCCTCCTCACCGACCAGATAGCCCATGGACATGGATTTAACACCGTAGTTACTCAGCGGGATCAGCCGATTATCTATAAAATCAATAAAACACTTCTTTGCCCTTGCAGCGAGAGTACCGTAGGTGTAGCAAGAGGAACACCTACGCAAAGAAAGCCTGGGTTCACCAGATAGGTTCAACAATTTGGGTATCGAAGGACCGAATACGTCTGTATCTAATATTCCCGTACGTTTGCCTTGCCTCACCAAGGCCAATGCCAGATTGACTACCGTAGACGGAGAGAGGGGAAAGAGTAAGCATGCAAGCAGCCTCGTCCAACGCGGAAAATGGCCGGGCCGTACCCGCAATGGTAGATTTTCCGACACCGCCTTTTGCGGAGGAAACAGCTAGGACCTTGGAAACGTCCCTTATAGGTCTCTTTGTCGGGAGACCTCGCAGAGCTCGTGGGATTTGGGGTGGGGATCCTGACTGGGGAAGGCCCTGGAAGAGAGTAAAGTAGAGAGCCAGTCAGATTGATTGTGCACTTCCCAGCATGCGATGAAGAATATCAGTGGAGGGGTAATACCAACGGGTTTTCGTGGGTCAGTGACCTAAATGTAGTGAAGAGGCGTTTTAAAGACATTTCTGGCGATGGTGGAATAGCGGTAATTAGATTATCAGAGGGGTGTTGGAGCATGCCGAGGAAGAGCAGACAGAATGTTGGCGCGGCTCTTAGCGAGTCGAGTGCGTTTTCCCTTGGGTGTAACGGCTGTGCGTCCTTGGCAAGTTGGGGGTGGAACAGCATGCACCCGGGCCGGAACCGTGCTGCGAGCGTTACCAGACTACTGATCCCGAGTACGCTGCAGTACCGTACAGTTCGGTACGGTGCAAGCATGATATGTATGATACCCGAGCATAGCAGTGGGGGGGAGCTTTGAAAGGTTCCCACCACCATCCTATGATACCCCCAAAAATACCGTATACCCACATATGATCACGACCCGATCCCATGTTATGGTGCCATAAATCTCCAGTCCTTTGCCGTAGTCACCCGGCCGCTGGAGAGAAAAACACCAATGAAATTATCCCGCGTCCAGATACCGATACGGAAACACCAGTTTAGATGTTATATGATACCGACAAAAAAGATTTCCGGACCCAACATCCCAGATCCCCTCTGCGGGTTCGGCAAGCGTCCTTTATGAAGAGCCGGCAAAACCAGATAAACCCCGGTGGCCCGGGGCCCAACACCGCAATGATCTCAGACGAGAAGTCTGCCCGTTACTCTGTGCTTTTTCCATTTCCCACCCCGGCAACATATTATGGTACTGGCATTGTAAAGTAACCAACCAACCCCTCAAAATGACCCCCCGCCTCCTCCTCTTCCCCCTCTCCTCTCCTCGGCCCCTCATCGCACTGTTATCCCGCCGCGCACCTGGCCTGACCCCCGCTATATCATTCCCCGCTCCTCCGCTGAAGGTTGCCTGCTTAATGCCAGCGTCGAAACAATTCTTACACCAGAAGAGCAGCTCCACCGAAGCCATGCACGAATCGCCATCCTCCTCCGAGGGGAATGATTTGATATTTGTCCGTTCCTTGAATTTGTACGTCGTCTCTACTGCAGCCCCACACTGACCATCGCTGACAAACGGAATTGAGCTTCAGGAAAGCCACAACGGGCGTAGACTCATGGGGCCGTAAACGCCCCCAACCGATCCTCCTAACCCTCTGGCTCAGGAGCTCCATCGCGCTTGCCGGCTCAACGGACCACCTCCCATACTCCATAAACTATGGCACGGTAACGAAGGCCATAACCGCGCGCGTCGAGAACGACGCCTTCAATTCTCTGGAACACCTTGCGGAGGATGTAGCGCACACTGCATTAGGGCCGGACATCAATGCCGGTTGGGTTAGGGTCGTTGTCGAGAAACCAAGAGCACTGCTCCGCGCGGATGCAGCGGGGATCGCAATCACTAGGAGGAAGAATGCCGAGGGAGAAGTGCTCGCTGAAGGCAGTGACCGGGTGTTCGTCAAGGATCTCCGACTTGTAACAATTATTGGCGTGAACCCCTGGGAACGGGAGGAGAAGCAGGCAGTTGTGATCAATCTAACCATGCACAAGGAGAACAATCCCAGGAGGCCCCTAGAAGTGGTTGAGGGTGGAAATTTTGACCCGCACTATAACTTCCGCTCCGTGGCCAAGCGCGTGACGGAGCACGTCGAGGCCTCGGATTACAAGACTGTCGAGGCGTTTGTTACGGCCGTTGCGAAGGAAGCTTGTGTCGGGTGCGGGATTTCAAAGATCACGGTGCGGGCGGAGAAGCCGAGTGCTCTGACGTTCGCAGAAGGTCCTGGGGTGGAGATTACCAGGGAGCGGTCGTTCTTCCTTTTAGAAGAAAGCGCAGCGGAACCGGAAGGAAAGCACGATGTATTCATCGCTCTAGGCAGTAACGTCGGAGACCGCTTCAAAGCCATAAAAGAGGCTGTTGCAGAAGTGGAGAACAGGGGGATAAAGGTTAAGAGAACGAGCAGTTTGTATCAGAGTGCCCCCATGTATTACCTTGACCAACCGACATTTTTGAATGGGGTTATTCAGGTCATCTCCATCTCCAGCCCTGCTTATTGATGTGGATGCTAACATATAACAGGCAGAGACAACACTATCACCGGACGATCTATTGAAGACCCTAAAAGACATAGAATCCCTCCTTGGCCGGTCAAAAAGTATGGAGAACGGACCCAGATCAATAGACCTGGACATACTCCTCTACGACAACCTGGTGCACGAAACTCCACACCTCACCATCCCGCACCGGAAAATGCTGGAACGGGAGTTTGTTCTCCGGCCCCTGTGCGAGTGCGCTCCCTTCCTCTCCTCGCCCTAGTAACACACAGTGCTAACTCAACCAGCATATCCCCAAACAAACCTCACCCGCTAACCTCCACCGCCTTCAAGCACCATCTCGATGCCATCCCCCCGCCACCGCCCTCCACTCCACCACTCCGCACATTCGCCTTTCTCTCCCCACACCTCCCCCCACTTGACCCTTCAAACCCCCACCGAAAAACATACATAATGGCAATTCTAAACCTGACCCCAGACTCCTTCTCCGACGGCGGCGAGCACACAACCAGCAACATTGTTTCAACCGCACGGGAATTGGTCGCTGCGGGAGCTGACATCTTGGATTTGGGCGGGTGCAGTGTCCGCCCACACGCCACACCGGCTAGCCTAGAAGAGGAGCTCGCAAGGGTAATACCGGCGATCAAATCCCTCCGCGAGGCCGGCATAGAGACCCCGATAAGCATAGACACATACAGAGCCGCGGTAGCCAAAGCCGCAGTATCCGCCGGTGCGGACCTAATAAACGACGTCTCCGCCGGAACTTTAGACAAAGATATGCTCAAAACAGCGGCGGACCTCGCCGTGCCCATCTGCCTAATGCACATGCGCGGTGACCCCTGCACCATGGGCTCTTTGGCGTCCTACCCCACCGGTGTAATCCCCGCCGTCATCTCCGAGCTCTCGGAGCGCGTTCGCGCCGCCGAGGAAGCGGGCGTGCGTAGGTGGAATATATTACTCGACCCGGGTATTGGGTTTGCCAAGGATATGCGGCAGAACCTAGAGTTACTCAGGGGGCTTGCGGAGGTTACGGGTGGCATTGCATTGCCGTGGGTTTTAGGACCCAGTCGAAAGGGGTTTGTCGGCAGGATTACGGGCGTGGAGGTTGCGAAGGAGAGAGCGTGGGGGACTGCGGGAACCGTGGCGGCGTGTGTTGCGGGTGGGGCGGACGTGGTTAGGGTTCATGACGTCGCGGAGATGAAGAAAGTGGTTGATATGGCGGACGCTATTTGGAGGCAATAATGTTTTTGCATCTCCTTTTTCCTGTACCCCCGTGCTAGCATGTAACAGCGCGTACACCAACTTACCCACCGATTCACTCACTCACTCGCTTTACTAAATTACAACTGAAATACAAATATCCCATCCCGCTGAAAAGATGAAAAGGTAAAAAATAAAAATAAAATAGAGAGCCGGAAAGCGAAAGGAAGAAAAGAGCGGGGAAAACTCCCAATCACAGAATATCACTCCCTCCAGTAATCATTCTCCCCGCACGCCCCCACCCCACCCCTCCACCCCCCGTCTAACAACCCCGACAACCTCCTCCGCAACCTCCGCACTCGATGCTTCAAACTCAAACTTACTCTCCTTCCCCCCACCCCTCCACACAAAAATCTTCAACCCAACACCCCCCCGGCCACAAACCTTCGCGCCTATAATGGTACTAACATGCACGCTCTTGGTCTTCCTGACGGACTGGATATGCAGATATTCCCCATCGATGGCGAGAACCCTCTCGTAATGCCTCGACAAGAAGGAAATCGGGGTCGTCGATTTCCTGTATAGTGTGAAGCGCTGGTAGTCTGCCTCTGGCGGCACGTAAGCTTCCGCCTCTGGCGCCTCGAGCGCCGGCGGGGGAGGAGGGGGGAGGGGGAGGGTGGGGTTCCGGACGAGGTCGAGATCGGTTTGGGCTCCCAACGTGCTGACCGGGGAGGCTAACGGGAGGATCGCCAACGTGGGTGCGTTGGTGATGCGCAGGATGTGGTGCTCCGGTTGTAGGGATTTTTTCTGGCAGATCTGCTGGAGAACGGTGGAGAGGGGGGTGGTGGTGCTCACGCTTAGGGGGATGGAGTGCGCGAAGGTGGACGTTGGGGAGATGTGGATCCGGAGAGTTTTAGTGGGGGCTGCAGCAGTTGTTGCGGTGGGGGGAATGGTGGGGAAGGTGGAGGCGGGGGAGGAGGTTAGGAGAGGGGTTGAGGGGGTTGGAGGGATTATCTCTGTCGTTGGGATTGTCAGTGTTTGGGTCGTGGTGGTAGTGGCTACAATGGCCTTCTTTGGAGGGCTCGTGTTCGGTGTTGTCCTTTCGTTTTCTAGATCTGTCGCCAAAAATCAACTACTGCCCAAGTGGTTAATAAGAAGAGCGTGCGAGAACAAACATTGCTCCCCTGTAGCCTCCACAAGTGCAAACTCCCCCTCCAATTTTGCCGCGCCACCTCTCCCGCCCCGTCGCCCACCCTGCGCTATATAGGCCGTAATCGGCTGCGTCCTCTCCAACGGCGGGAAATCTTCATCCGGTTCCCCGTCATCGACCATTCTCAGTACCCACCTGTTGATATCGCACAACTCGTCTCGTAACTCTGGCTCCTTCTTGTCTTCAATGTACTTGTACAACGTGAACCCGATTGCTTCCGCCACTATAGTATCTCCAGACTGGGCTTTTCGCGTTCTCTTGATTATGACTTCGAATGGAGAGGAGGATTTGGAATACGGGATGTACAGCTTCAGTGTTATTGGTGCCAATTCCCCTTTTCCGGCGAATTGCTGATAATCCTCCATCGGATTTGCAGCCTCCGTTTCCTTCGCCTTGAGCAACTTGGTTAGCATAGATACCGGCTGAATCATGGAAACCGGGCGTATGGGTGGCGGTAAAGCGTGAAATATCCCGGGAGACGACGGTGCACCCCCCTCATTGGAAAAGACACTTGTGGGATCAGAGTCTGCTGTTTCAGTAAAGTCCGAATCAAGACTGCTTGCGTCTGAATCGTCGTCGTCGTCGTCTCTGAAACTACTCGCGTGGGTTAAAGAGGAGGAGTTCGGGGATGAGTGGAGTTTGTCTGTGATCTCGGCGTGGAGCCGTTCCGAGGCGCCCATCAGGCTGCTAGAGAGGATATCTTCGGAAGGTTTTGGGAGGCTGTTGGAGGGGTGGTGGACCTTTCCATTAAAGTCCACATCCCCATGTGAGCCCCCGCGAACCCGGCGCACACGGGAGCGGGCGGTGGAGGAGTCCTGGACTCTGGGGCCGGAGCGAAGCGGCGACGACCCCGAGCGGGGACGTTGAGGAATTTCCTTCTTTGCGAAATCGAACTGCGCCTTCTGCGGAGGACTATGTCCATATCAGCAACGGGACGTTCACATAGGATGCAACTGAGCATACGCAGTCCCCGCCTCCTCATCCTCTGACTCCTCGCTCATGTCAGAGCTATCATCCTCCCTGTCCCCGTGGTGTTCCCTTCGTACCTTCTCTTTAACTTCCTCCAACCTCCCAGTACCCCCCGCTAACCCCATATCCACAGCATCAGTACTTTCGTTTGAAAAATGTGATGCAAGCCCAGGCCTCATGAACGACCTTCCCAGACCCACACCCCCAACCTGCTGTTGCTGATAGTGCTGCTGCAATGACGGTACAGGACTGCCATCTGCGTCTCGGTTGGACAGCGGCGCCCGGCTAGTAAAGTACTCTGTCGATGCACCGACGGGTATCGGCGGAGAATAAGTGCGACGAATCTCCGAGGGACATCCCCAACCGGCGTTCTTGAATGCGGGGACATTGAGCGCAGCTGGGTTTACCGTGATCAAGCGCTCGCCGACGCCATCTCGCACGCAGTGGAGGTAGCGGTTGCGAATGCGATACAGAACAAAGCTAGAATGGCGGGAATGTCAGTGATAAGAGACCACAGGTTTAACAGTTGGGGGGCGCTTACTCTTGATTCTGAAGAAGCGACATAACGACGGCGGTGAGTCGGTGTACGAGCGGAGAAGGGGGTTCATAGAGAGGTTAGCGAGGAGGCATGTTCGGATAGGAAATTCGTCTGGCCTCAGCGGGGGAGGGGGATAGTCTGCGGTAAGGGATGTTCAAGAGGCTCTGTGATGGAATGAGTGGGATGGAGAGGTTGGTAGCTATTTTAGATTGATCGCTCGGGGAGGGCGGATAGCTGGGCGGGGGGGGAGGGGCGCATAAGCGCCGTGTAACATGTCAGGTCATCTCGTGCGACAAAGAAGATTGGAGAAGCTTTTACCCGCACGAGGCACTTCACAGTGGGTATCGGGGGGATCAAAATGGATTGCCAGGCGAGAGGATGAGAGAAAATGTAAGAGGGACTGGTGCAGTCATTATCGCATTCTAGCAGTCGCCACAGATTCCACTCCCTTATAGAAATAATGTGCTCGAGTATGATACGATACACCGTCTCGGGTGCAGACCTTGCTAAAGAATTTGTGAATCCGATGATGTCCCACAAGGTTTGCATGAGGTTCCGCACCATAAGCGTCCGAAGAGGCATAGAGAACCTGGCGGTGGGGGCTGGTTCGGATGGCATGATATTGAACACAGAGATGGTGGTGGACAGTAAGGTGGCCCTCCAACCCGCTGTCGATCCCCCATCAGAACCTCACTTACCGACCAAGGCCAGCGCGAACCTTATCGAGAAAAGGCGGTAGCCAAGGAAAGTACCCGAGCATATCATACCAGGTATTGTATGAATAGCAGTCTACGAGCACCGACCGGTACGGTAATGATACAGCGCAAAGCTCCTCAAACCGCGACCGAGAAAATCGCAAACCCGATCTCTGATTAGGGGGTCCCAGCAAGGAACCCCGAGACAATAAAACCAACGAGCACAAGTACTGCCCTGTACAATATGTGGACCCTTCCCAAGGGAAGAGATGACGAGAGAAACTAGGCGTGCAAAATGCAAAATTTTCATGAGAGTGAGGCATATACGAGTAGGCCAGCCAGACATTTGCGATGCGGGGTATGATACTCACAAAATTGAGCTGGTATCATACAGAACCTGTACAAATATCACACCAAACTAGGTATGATACCCCGGAAGAGATGCTAGCCTACTATCGTGATCAAGTTATTCAGAAGGTTTGGCGACCCTGTCCCTCGATCCCGCCTGGGCGCAAGAACCATAAAGTTGGCCCCAAATTGAGGGCCATAAATTCCCACTTCCACCATGCTTTCATGACCTCTGCCAGTGTAACGCGTATGATCTTGCAGCAGTGATCCTCAAGTATGATTTTAGCAGGAGTGCTACAAGATGCTTGAGAGTTGGCCTCCGGGTGACCTCTTGAAAGGGCCAAGTTTGGAAAGCTCGACATTTGTCATGCCCCCGATGCGAGCGACGAATCCCCGGCAACATTGTTGACAGCTGCCTGCCACCTAGGCCACACTGCGATAGAGCCGTGGGGTACTGCAGCTCCCACGGATCCCTTCGCCACCAATTCTGCCTCTCATTCAGCTGCCAGGACCCACCAACAGCGTCTCTAAACCCAGAAATTATTCCAGCATACTTGTGCTAGAGTACAATAGCAATCTTGCAGCCATATTCCCGAACTCAACGTCCCGACAGAACAGCTGATTTGCATGAAAAAAGTCATCACACACACACACACACACACACACACACATACACACATACACACACACACACACACATACCAGAGCTCTTCAGCCAGAAAAAACCCCATAAGGAGCTCCCAGAGTCGGAGATTGATGGCTCCGGTCCGAACCATACCGCACTTTCCCACTTCTCAATTGCGAAAAGAAAAAGAAAACGGGTGGGAATCTATAAAAACCACCCAATTCCACCTAATTCCCCCTATTCGCCTCAAACATCATCACCACCGCCTTCATGAACTCCTCGGACTTACCAACCCACACTGAAACCTGTACCACAAAATCACCATCGTCCACATTGTCATGCTACACTTCCCCTCTTCCGTCCCAGAATATGTAGCCAAAGCGGTACCCATCCCGCCCCCAAACCATACTGATACACCCCCATTAATTATCGCGGGAAGACCCTCTCCGCCGCTGAGGATCTAAAGGCCAAGTGTCTCCACCCAGCGACCAAAGAACCGTACATCCTCTCTTTCAAGGCTGGCAGAGACTGAGCGGCACAAGTGCTCCATCCCCCATCTCCCCTCGCCCACGACCCAAACCATAGCTTATATGGCACGATGATGAAAGGACGGTATTACCCACACCTTGGTGATGGAACTCGAAAGCAAGGAGGACCTTGATTACTATGCGAAGGATCTAGAGCGCCTGCTGTTTGAGGAGAATTTTAAGGGGAGCGGATTCAATAAGGTTCAAGTTACAGATTTTGTGATTGGGGAATATTAGAGCTGGTTTGTGTGGGGGTAACTTTGCACAAAGCCTTATTTCACGGGAAATCACTCGGGTCTCGTGTTTTCAGAGTCTTAATGGAAACGCTTTTCTCAGAGCGCTCACCAGGGAGTCAAAGTTGGGAACCTCAATACTCGGGCATGAGGGAGAGATAAGACGCAGGATGGCTAGCCAAAACTACAGGGCACCAGAATCCCCCCCCTCAAGTATCCGGAACCGGCGGAACGGGTGCCACTGCTATCATTCCGGTACGCACCCCGCCCACTCGTATCGGCCAATGGCAAATTGCCTTCATATACACGAAACGAGTGATCTCTGGTGAACCATTCTTGGCTACCCAAGCACGAACCAGAGCCAACCCGAACCAGGCACTACTAAACTATAACCCCGAACGCGCTCGGCGATCCAGATCCAGGACCCAGGGGTTACGGCACGATAACAACTCGGGCGGCGGGGGGGCGAGAGGGGTGCAGTGCCGCCCATGACAGGGGGGGCTATGCCTAATATTGCACTCGAGATATACTGCGCATATCGTACCACCGATACCGGCACTCGAGTACTGTACGAGTACTCGTACAGAACGAGACTTCAACCGCGCCAAAGCATTACCTTGGCAACCACAGAGCAAGCGAATAATACATAACGGGTAGAATTTCAGCAATTTCTATTGAGTTCCCGGCATATTGGTATTGTATGAGGCTATACACACCAAAATTGAAAAAAAGGGGGTACGATAGCACTTTTTAGAGAGAAGGTCAGCGAAAAGCAGGATTCACCATTACCAACAGTTGCACCTCAATTAGGATTGATTAGTGTTCCTGTTTCTTTTTTTGAAAGCATCCTACTATTTTTTTTTCACCTTCTCGATATTCCCTCACCTTCCTATTGTTATTCGTGGAGCGTCGACGAGGAGCCGGCGGGGTGACGGGGTGTCGGTGAATGGTTAAGGGTTCCAGTACCGGTATATTCCTACTGTGGCAGGTTCATGCTTGGTTAATCTCGGGGCATTTCCTTCTGTGTCCCCGAGTTTTACCGGGGTGACTGTCACCATGGGGGGGCCGTCGCTCATCGTTTTTCTCTCGGCCCGGAGCGATCTCCAACGGTAAGTCCTCAACTGCAGTTTACCTAGAGGGAGACCAAAGATGATTGTTGTCTGTGTCAATAGGCCGATATCCTGTTCTCCGGGGTGCTCCTACCAAGGGCTTCTCGATACCGGTATCACTATCGACTGCAGTAGTGGAGATATAGAAACAAATAGCTAAAGCGAGCAAACAATTTTGGGTTATTAAGTGTGACACCCCCATCACGATACAAGCCCGACTGGGGTGTCAGTGTACCTGTACGAGTAGTCTAGAGCTTAGAGTGACACCCGTGCCCTGCTGATCCCCGATCCCCGAGTGGCACCCTGCCCCGAGCCAACACTGCATGGGATGCTATATGACACAGTATTAAACATACCAATATCATACCCTGCTATTGATGGCATCTCGGAACTTTCTAGGGCAGCAGGAGGGAAAATGGTCTCACTCTTGTAAGCTAGTGTATGCTAGCTTTGTAATTTTTTGTGTGGGATCGGGTAAGCTACAGTATTAAATCCACCCAGCAGCCTACCGTATTTTACCCCGGCCCTGCTCTGACGGTATTCTACCGTAACAAACAATAATACCAACACTCCTGATAAAATTTCATGCTCCCCCGTCGCATTCCCCTTCTCCCCCGACTATACGCCTTTCGAAAACGCACTAAATTCTCAACAATGACAGGAAGCGCACAGGTTAAGCGGAATCCGCATGTATGCCCCCCCCTCTACTACCCCCACTCCTCCTCCTCCTCCTCCTCCTCTAGCATGGAGAGTGGAGAGAGAGAGAGAGAGAGCAATTGATTTACTAACAGTGGTAACCCACCCATTCAGCCAGAGTTCAAATCCGTCGAATCCTCCCGTCCACCATTCGACGAAGGCACAAGCTTTTCCTACACAAAGACTATAAAAACCGACTGGGTCCCGGGCTCAGGAGCCAATAACGACGACTGGAAGAAGCACAAAACTGTCGAAATCGATCCTTATGGTGAGGGGAGAAAGCCGGTCGATAACTACAAACTCTTGATTTCGGGAATAATTCCCAGACCTGTACCCTACCCCCCCCCCCCTGCTCTGCAAATCCATAAACAAACTGATGAATTTTACGAAAAAAAAAAAAAAAGATTGGTTTCGTATCAACAATCTCACTCGATGGCCTGAGCACGAACCTCGGCCCTTTCAGTTACACAGCCCTGGTGAACCACGACCCCCCAATCTTCTGCATTGGCTTCAGCGGCGGGGTGGATAATCCAAAAGACTCCTGCCGGAATATCCTCGAGACCAAGGAGTGCACGATCAACGTCATCAGCGAGTTCTTCCAGGAGGCGGCAAACTACACGAGTATTAATGCTCCGCATGGAATCAGTGAGTGGGCGCTTAGCGGGTTGACGCCGGCAAAGAGTACGAAGGTACGGCCGGATAGGGTTGCCGAGAGTGTGTTTAGTGTTGAGGCGGTGTATCGGGCTCACCATGAGTGGGTTAGTCCAGGGAGTGGGAAGGGTTCTGGGGTTTTGGTCATTCTCGAGGGTATGTAGCTATATCCCTCGCAAAATTGGCTACGCTGATAATTGATGGTGGGTGGGGCGTTCTAGGAGTCAACTTCCATGTCCGCGAAGATGCCCTCAACGAGGAAGGGAACATCATTGACCCTGCGGTGCTTAAGCCCGTCAGTCGTCTAGGTGGGATCTCATACAGCAGAACTACGAGTGGGTTTGAATTGCCCAGACCGGAGTTTAGGAAAGAGGTCGAGAAGGAGGAGATTAAGGGGTTGGTTAAGCCGAAGGCCGAGGGGCAGTAGATAGATATGATGCAATGCAGGGGAGTTGTAACAGGCTAGCTCAACTTAGAGGGTTATCATACAAACGAGATAAGTTACCGATAGATCTCTGCCAATAGAACCAGCCAAATTTATGTGAGGCTTCCTCAAGCTGGTCCCGTGGTCTGTCACAACAAACCCACCCAACTCCCACGCAATCAGCAGGATCCCAGCCATCCCCCATTACCGAGCACTGATTCGACTCGAACCACCAGCCCCTGAAGCAGGCAAGGGAATGACTGAAAAGTACTTACTCGAGCCCGATAGGAGGATAGTCAAGTCAAGGTCGCTTATTAGGAGATTTGAAGACTAGGCTAAACGGCTATCAGCCTGTTCAGTCACTACCACGAGATACTCTTCCGATTCCGGACCCCAGAGTCAGCCAGACGTACCGGTACCATACTAACAGCGGTGGATGCCGTACTCCACAATATCACACAAGGTGAAAAGGGAAAAACACAGTATGTTTTTCCCCCCATTTCCTCTTTTCCGCTTTTTCCTGTTCTCTCTTTTTATTAAAATACTGGTATTATAACCTTGGGGCTTGGAGATTAAGCATGTATTTGCGGCAAGATTCCCAAGCGGTCTATCGTCAACGACCAGATTAAGAATTAGATGTTCTGTTTCGAGCTGACTGACCCACCGGTACCGGTAGCCCCCACGAAGCCGTGATCAACTGCACAGTACTGTACAGGTACGAGTACCGGTGCTCGAGTACCGGTAGACTATGCTATGGCGCCATATCCGCACCCACACTCCCAGAAAGGCTGAGGGGAGGCGAAGGACATGTTCCGGTATCTGAAGCACCCCGGTGGCCACGTCTACGAGTAAGCATAGCATACCAGTATGGTACTAGGGGTCCAATCAGAATTCGTCCGTATGATATCATACTAACTACTCGTACAGGCTGACCGGAAGGGGGAAAAGAGCCGGGCGAACGTAGAAAGCTCAGAAATCACAGAAACTCGTTTGCTCGTTGGCCGGGTGACTCGGGAACTGATGGGAACAAGTTCGCTTCACTCACCTCCCTTTCCCAAAAAGAAACCTCCACGGAGGCACAGCTCCTAAATTTACCGGCAAGGGGCACCCTCGCAGGAGTAGACTAAGGGCCCCGAACTGGTGAGTATTCACTACGGATTGGGCAACTTTGATTGAAAGTAACCCAATTTGAGGGCTTGCCCCTGCCAGAAAAACTTAGACGCTGGATCATACCTCTGTACTGTACTTGTATTCTCTTCGGGTTTTCTAGGCTACTATAGTGTTTACCCTAACTTCTAACCGACAAAGCCCCCAAAATAAAATAAATTAGTCCACCTTCCTCTTCCCCAAACACCAATCAATCAAAACTCCACTACTCCTACCTTATACTAGTACCATACAATACTTGCACTAGGTGTTATTTAATGTTGAAGCGCTTCTCTCCTCTTATTCCCTTTCCTCCTTGCCCATACCCTAGCCTTCTCCAAATACGCGAGCATTTCCCTCTCTCCCCAATTTCCCACAGCCTCCTTTTCTCTTCCTTTATTGTATCTACAGTCCCACTGACTTTTCCTTTCTTCCCTCCACTTTCCAACTCCTCTCCTTCTGCTCCATTCTCCTTTTAAAATCCAGTCTCCTTTTTACTTCCTCTTTTTCAAATGATATTCTATTTAACATCATCTATTTCTTCAAATCCTTGATCCCGCTCTATTGTTTATTGCATCCTTTTCATCTTCTTTTTTCTATGGTTTTCAGTAAAATAATATGTGATTCCTCTTCTTCTTTCTCTTACACTCATACAGTTATCTTTTTTTCCTATACTTTACTCTTTCTATCGGTCTGTATCTTGTTCTTGTTTAGACTAAAAATTTACTTTTCCATTTGTTTCTACTATGTTTCCACTTTTTCGACTACTTTAAAATATTCCTACACGTATACTTTTCTCTTACCTGATACTCTTTCCAACTCCTCTTCTCTTTTTCTCCTCTACTTTTCCTTTTTACAACTTAAAACGTTTCGTTCTCCCTCCTTTTTCTTTTTTGAACACTTTTTTATCTGAGCCCATCTATCCTTTGACTCTTATCTGCCTCCTCGTACTTGCACTAGCATATACAAATCGATATAATATTTTGTCCTATTCCTTTAAATTCCCCTCCAACTTCCTTATTCTACTTCCTTATCTTTTATGCTAACCAGTCCCCTTCTCTAGCTTTCCTCAAGTCCCTTGATTCTCTACTCATACTAATTATTTCCTTTGTTTTCCTGTGTAGTCCTCCTTCACCCCCCTCGAAGCCTCCTCCAATCCTCTCATTTCATCCTCCACCAACATCAAAATCCAACCCATTCCCAAATTCCATATTCGGCTCACTTACCCTTAACCCCCGTACTCGTACAGTACCGGTACTGGCCAATTCGCAAAGCACAGACCGCCCCTAAGGTTACCAGGGCCCAAGCGCATGGCAACACCAGCAACACTACCGTACTCGTACAATGCAGTGCTCGAGTACCCGATGGACAATCCATACTTTGCGACCTGGCTAGTACTGTGTAGATGCTTGGCAGTAGTCATAAATAATCCTTCGAATATCTGCAGCACAGTACATCCCCCGAACAGCGCACCGGGGACTACCGACGCGGTACAGCATCAATACGGCACATCAAAAGTCCGGACATTGTGAGCAAGAAATGAGCGAGAACAGGAATTGGGGCTCTGGAAATTTGGGGGGGATGATCATCGTGGGCGGTATCCACATCACGCGGGGCCGCGCATAAGGGCCGGTGTCGAACACTTGGTCGGGTGCTGTGGGTTAAGCTGGCTGGAGCTCTGGTCTGTGTGGTCTGTGGTTGGATGTTGTTTTCTTGCGCTTTGTGGACTTTACGTCCGGTTGAGATCAAGTTGGAGTGGTGAGTGGGTTCATGATACAACCCGCCAGGCTCCGTTGCTCGCACCTGTTTTTGTGGCGGTGGAGAGTTTGCTTGGGGGGCTCTGCCTGTCGGGTCGTGGTGGGGCTCGGGTGTGGAGCTTATGCTTGGGTAACATGATAATACGCTGATCTCAGACCGCAGGCCGCCGTGCTGTGCCAGCACTCGCATCATAAGCCATTATTCTCCCCTCGTGTCCTGCAGGCAGAACGGATTGCCACGAGTGTTGATCTCAAGCGCCAGGAAGACCGTGTGCAGCATATGATACAAGACAGACAAGGGGGAAGCCTTGAACCGAAGGGCCTGCAGGATGCGAGCTTAGTAACACATATTAACTCGTGTCCCAGCCATCGCCGTTGGAGTTTTCATTCTTGGTAAGTTAACCGTCCCCCTTGCGAGATTAACACCTACAAGTAATATGGATGTCTGTCCAAAAATAGAGGGAAACCTAAAATAAAGGTTGCTTCGAGGAGCGTTGGCATTGTTTTTTTTTTCGGGTCTGAAGTGCGCCAGTTAAAGAAATAGTACTTGTAGCGCTCATGAGCAGCAGGCGGCAAAAACGTTCGGACGACAGCCAAGGGGGTATAAGCACAACCGACGAGTGACGAGCGACGGACCATCCCCAAGCACACGAGAACATTCGACACCGATATATCGAAGCATACCCCCCCCCCCTTTCCTCTCCCCTACTCTGTCGAAACCTAACAGTATTCTTTTGACATCGGCATATAACAGGGCGAGGAAGAGTCACAGACACTATCGGTATCCCATCACCCTGGAATCGCACTAAAAGCTCTGCCTAAATCCTCTCGTATCGCTAGCGGCGCACAGCACAAGCAGCTCTCGCCCACGCTTTCTCGGCAGGCCGGTCTCGGCGGGCCTGGCGTGCTTCACACCGTTCCGACCATTGTGTTTGCTGAGATTGGATGCGATGGAAGAGTAAGTTTCCCTGTCACTCGCTGCCCTCCCGCAGCTACTCGAGTAGCTGGATCAGATATCTCATCCCTAGTTCCACCGGATTCTAGTCTATGTAATTCTAGTGGCCGAACTGTGCTGGAATCTGGTGGAATAAGCTAAACAGAACCGCCTAGCTATCCCGCTGGGTCGGGAAACGCTTGAATTTTAATGCAAGGGCTGACAGTCCCTCCCAAGGGTTCCGTTCCGAGAGATAAATGTCCACGGCCACTTTAGTGGCAATGTCAACAGCCATAATGTCATGAATATCGTCAATCACTATCACAAAGGCAAGAAGATAGAAGGTACATATAGTTAAACTATTCCCTTAATGACCTACATGCGGACCAAAGTTCCTAACGCCCTTGCGTAGCACTAGCAAAAAGTACGGCAACCGGCCCTCATTGGATGGTCCCATATAGTCGAAATCGAAATTTTGTCGGCCGCGAGGATATTATTGACCGTGTGCAGAGGCTGGTGGATGACACCCGGCATAGCCGAATTGCTCTCTGTGGATTAGGTGGTTCTGGGTGTGCCCCCTCTTTTGCCTCGCCTGACGAGCGCCCATGGAATTATCTTATTAATACGCTTTAGCAAAACGGAAATCGCTCTAGAATACGTCTATCGGAAACGGGATCAATGTCATATCTTCTGGGTGCATGGGAGTGAGTTTCCGAAGTTTAGCGAAGATTATGAATACATCCTAGAGTGCGCCGGCGTTCGTCTGCCTGCTCTGGACAACGAGAGAGACGAGCAGGATGTACTGTTTGGGGTGAGGGAATGGCTCGAAAGCCCGGATAGCGGGGACTGGATCTTGGTCCTCGATAATGCCGATGACGAGGAGAACTTTAAAGTTAATAAGGGCGCCATATCAAAATTCGTACCCCAAGGCTCGAAAGGCGTTGTGATATTCACCACAAGATCTCGTCAAGTAGCCTATCGGGAAGGCTGCACCTTGCTGGAAGTGGGAGGTATGACGGATGAAGAGTCTAGGGACCTGCTCCTCCGTCGAGTCGACAATTTAGGGCCCTTGGAGGAAAGGGACAAATGGGCTGTTGGTGTGCTAATTGGCGCGTTGGATTGCCTCCCTTTGGCTCTCGCTGGTGCGGCAGCCTTCATGACTGAGACAAGCACATGGCCTTACGAGTACTGGGAAATCTTCCAGGAGAATGGAGAGCGAAAAAGGGACTTGCTTCTGAGGAAATTTCGGGAAATTCATCGAGAGGCGGATATGACGGAGAGTATTCTCAGCACCCACTTCACCACATTTGACCGGCTCAAAGAGCAGAAGCCTGCGGCTGCAAACCTCCTCCTCCTCATCTCATTCTTAGATCGCCAGGACATACCGGAGGACCTATTGCTTCACTCCGGTCTGCCTGGGACGGATAACCCTATCGATTTTCGTATGACTATTGGGGCGCTTATGGGGCTCTCCTTAGTCACCAGGTCAGCAGATAAGTTACTGTATGATCTTCATCAATTGGTGCAGCAATCCGTACAGGCGTACGTCTCCTACGACGAGGCTTGCCATTGGCGGGAAACAGCTCTAGAGGTGATTTGGCGAGTATTCCCTGACTACGACTACGGCCTAGGACATCTTTGTGCTGCTTACGTTCCGCACGCACTCTTTGTCACCCGGGATTCGACGGATGCTAAGGTTGGCCTTATCTGTTACCGTATAGCACACTATTTCCTAGAAGTAGGTTACTATGATAGTGCGGAGGTCCAAATCAAACGATGTACCTCTCTTCGGGGCAATACACCTGAAGGCGATCCAGAGCATATAGCAGAGATCAACCTCTTGGCTCGGGTATTGCAAAGCTCGGGCAAGTACCAGGAAGCGGAGGATATTAACCGCCGTGCATTGGAAGTTAGGGAGAGAGCGCTTGGACCGCAACATCCCGATACGCTTACTGTAGTTAGTAGCTTGGCTATAGTTCTGCAGAAGCTAGGGAAGTATGATGAAGCGGAGAGGATGCACCGGCGTGCGCTTGAAGACACAGAAAGAAACCTGGGCCCGGATCACATTACGACTCTCGCTAGAGTCGACAGTTTAGCTAGGATGGTACAGGATCTAGGGAAATATGACGAAGCAGAAAAGATGCATCGACGGGCTGCGGAGGGCTGCGAAAAAGAATTAGGTCCCGAACACCCCGAAACCCTCAGCAAGGTTTACAACCTGGCTTTGGTATCGCGTCGCCGGGGGCAATGGCATGAGGCAGTGGAAATGTCCGAGCGTGTAGTAGAAGGTCGAGAGAAAAAGCTAGGGCCGGAGCATCCCGATACCCTCGCAGGCGTCAGCGGCCTTGCTTTGGCGCTGCGGAAACTTGAGAAATACGATGAAGTGAAGGAACATTTGTCTCGTGTAGTGGAAGCTAGACTGGAAACCCTGGGATCACGGCACCCGGATTTTCTCGCTAGCCTCAACGACCTGGGTGCAGTGCTTCAGGACCTGAAAGCATATGACGAGGCCGCAGGCCTACATCAGCGTGCGCTAGCACTCAGAGAGGAGATCCTTGGTCCGGAAAATCCTGAGACCCTTACCAGCCTTAGCGATTTGGCACTAGCATTGCAGAACCTGGGAAAGAGCGACGAAGCAGAGAAGAAGCACCGAGCGGTGTTAAAGTCTAGGGAGAAGGTATTGGGTCGGAGTCATCATGACACGCTTGCTACCGTCAGCGATCTAGCTTTGGTGTTAGACAGCCAAGGTAACCGGGATGAGGCAGCAGAGATGTTTCGGCGCGCGCTCGAGGGATACGAGAACCAGCTTGGCCCAGATCACCCAGACACCTTCTCCAGCCTTTACAAACTAGCCTCTGTTCTGCGGTCTCAGGGAAATTACAGCGAGGAAGCAAGGTTGCATCGGCATGCGGTGAAAATTAGAGAGAAGATACTAGGGCCAGATCACCACTCCACGCGCAATAGCATCACCGATCTTGCCAAAGCACTCCAAGCCCTGGGAAACTATGACGAAGCAGAGAAGCTGTTCCGACGTGTCTGGAAAGGCAAGGAGAAGACCTTTGGGGCCGATCATCCTCAAACCATCACCTCTTGGAACCGCCTAGCCGTCATACTGCAAGACCGTGGGAGGCGGGAAGAAGCACGGAAGATATACCGACAGGTGTTCGAAGCGAGAGAAAAAACTCTTGGACCAAACCACCCCTCTACTCTCGCTAGTGGCAACAACTTGGCGTTATCACTGCAAGACATCAGAAAATATGCCGAATCAGAGGCAATGCATAGACGCGTGCTTGAAGGTTTGGAGAAAGAGCTTGAGCCGGATGACCTCACGGTCATTAATAGTGTCTTTTCCTTGGGTATGTCGATGCGAGGTGGGAGAAAATTTGCCGAAGCAGAGAAGATGTTCCGGCGTGCGCTAGAAGGCTACGAAAGGGTGCTCGGACCGGAGCACGCGGAGACCCTCCTCGGAATCGACCGATTAGCGGCTACACTTCAAGACTTAGAAAAGTATGACGAAGCAGAGAAGCTATACCACAGAGTGTTGGGAGTCCGAGAGAAAACCTTAGGTCCCAGTCACCGACTCACACTCGCCTCCATCTGGAATCTTGGTTGGATTCAGGAAGAACTAGGACGCCTGTCTGAGGCGGAGCGGGACTACCAACGAGCATACGAAGGGCTCTGCGAAGTCCAGGGGAAAGACCACCCTGACACTGCTCTATACTTGAAGTATTTGAGTAGCCTGAGAACGAGATTGTCCGCATCAGTAGATGCTGCGGATGCCGAGAATCGTGAAACCGGCGCAGATGTAGAGCAAAGGGTTACGGCAGCTATACACGCGGAGGCAACCCCAGAGGCCAATCCGGAAGTTGCAGCTAAGATTAAATCCAATAGCTCCGCAGGTGCAAAGCATGATTTACCACCCGCCGCCGAAACCACAAGTATCGCAGAATCTGGGGCGGTGGTGAATCCAAAAATTAGCCCTCCCGAAGTTAACCCGGCACAAGACAAACCATTACCCAGTGATGCTGCAGCTGAAGCTCATAGGAAGCCCAGTCGGAGGGTACGACTGATTCATCTTTTTTGCTTCGGCCTCAGCCATTGAGCTAGCGATAATTGCGAAAGATGGGAGGAAGATCTATGAATTCTCGTAAGGGTCTAAAATTTGGGAGTGTAAATGGGAAAGGAGGGATGGTCGGTCTCGAGGCGGCGGGAAAAAAAAACGACCTTTATATATAGGCCCATATAGGGAATGTACTGTTAATTAGAATAGCTGATGTATAGGTGAAATGCATTTTGGCTTCTCCGGAGCGAATCCCCTCGATTTACATTACTCGAGTAGTATGTTCTACCGCGAGCAGCCATTCCCTCACTCAACGGTGCCCTCCTTTACAAACTTTCCCCCTCCTCACTGTTGTGCCCAACAATGATCAATATGCCCCATTTGCGCCGCCAACACACCAGGGATTCACTATATGGATTTTCCCCCCTGGACGTGAGAGCTATGTATGCGGCCTCCGGATGGGCTCCTTTAGAGCCTTACGCCAGGGGACTCACTTGCAGGAGATTCCCACGGAGAGAGCATCCCAAACAAGCCCCCTAGCACTAGCACTAGCACGCTGAGGAAGGAGATCTACCGCCATAGACTAGCCAATCCCCCCCCCCCAGAAAAAACCATCGCCGCTCACAAAATGTCCGACCTCTACCCACCCGTCAGCGAGGATGCAATTAGGGGGAACAAGGGAATCCGCTGAGCACGGTGATAACATTCGAATGAACCTCCGGTGAAGGGGAATATCAATCCGAGGTTCGCAAGATTATCTTGTTATTTACAATCGTGGGGGAGGAAACTAGTTGGGAAGCAGAGAGGGTTTGGCAGAGTTCTTAAAATAAAATAAAAATTTGGGACGGGAATCGGGGTTAGGGCGGGGGGGAGGTGACTGAAGGATAGAAATTTCTGTCTATGATATATCATAAGACTAGTAAATAACACCGTGTCCCGAGATTTCGGGTATACAACACACTCTTCCAATTATACATACCACTTCTTCTACGCCCAGCTATATAACGTTGTCAACACACGAGGCCAATTCCCCAAGATCTTTAACAAATCTTCATCTTCATACCCTATCACTCGTTCATTTGCTTTTCTATTATATCATATCTTGCCAACAACCTTCGTGACCGGGATGGGTGGAGTCTTGCTTTACCGTCGGGATGGACACACCGGCTGCAAAGTGGCCTATATACCTGCTCGGTTGATGGGATGTCCTGCTAATATAAAGTAGGCACGGAACGAGTGTTTCTACTCCGGCACTATCCCAACACCGACAACCTGGATGCCAACGCGAACGACATCACACCAACCCTCTGCGGCTCTACAAGTACCAGGGGAGATGTTCCGACATCATACATGAAGGGCATTGATTGCAGGCCAACATTATTGCGAGATAATCCGAATGGTAGATGATTTTCGGTAAGACCACCCACCCACCCACCAGCACACCACCTGGTAACTATTAGGAGCAAGAACGCGATAGAACCCAGGAGCGTACTGTACACTATTGTATCGGAGAGGAGGAAATTTCTACCGACAGCCATTTCCTCTTGAAAAATACATTATTGACATCACCCCATGGTGTATTACAACTCCAATCTAGACACAACCCGGTCCGTAGATACAGAAATAAAATAAACCTTGATATCATACATTTGATATTGGCAGCTAGCCCTTGTTCCCTTTTCTCCTCCTCTTCTTTCTCTCGCCGCCCTCCTCACCTCTAATATCCACCTTGGATTCCTCCTCCCCCGTGATGCCGGTAGGTTTCCAGTCAGCTAGCATCCCAACTCCTTCCTCGTCACCAAAAGTCTCTTTCCTCCACTCTCTCAATCGTTTCTTTTTGCCGTATCGCTTTTTATCTCTCTTTTTCTTCTCCGGTTCTCGGAACGTAGCGAGCTTTTTGAGCCCAACAAAGGAGTTGAGATCTGCATCTTCTGCTGCAAGAATGTCTAGGGGCGTTAGACCGTATGATTCGGGTGTAGTTTCTCGATAACGGAAGGTTGTTTTAAGGCTTTTGGAGGGTATCTGTACCGATTAGAAGCTGGGACTGGGAGGCGCTAGGAGGGGGGGTGCTTACTTGGTCTTCGAAACTGTAGCTCTCCTCCACGTGTTGCTCCATTTTACGTTTGAGGCCTCTTTCTTTTTGTTTTCTTTTGCGCTCCTCCTTTTGAAGGGACTTTCGGTTTTTAGATTTTTTGGCCGTCTGGACATCTTTGCTGAATTCCCCTTCACCTTCCGAAGCTCGTGACTCAGCTTCTCCATTTTCAAGGTCGAGTTCGTCATCATCTTCAAGATCGGAGATCATGTCGCCAATGTCGATTTCGTCGTCAAATTTTGGCTTCGTTATTTTGCCTACATCAGCCTCATAGTAGCTATTTCCGAACCTCTTGGCCATCCATTCTCCCCACTGCTCATCACTCCAGTCGCCCTCTAAAAGGTTGTTCAAGACATCCGTTTCAACCTCCTTGTCATCTCCACCTTCACCTAATCCGGCTGCATCTCGGATCATCTTGAATTTCTCCATTAACTCCTCCGTTTTGAGCTTCCGTAGCCTACCCTTTTCCTTCTCCCTAAGTTCCTTCTCGGTCTGTTGCTTTTCACGTTTCTTCTCGCGTGCCTTCTTCCTTCCAGATATCTCTTCTCGTCTCGCAGTATTGGCTGAAATAGCATCACGACCGTAGGTTACCAGCTTACCTCTGGCACAAGCATCAGGATCCTCAAATCGAAAGTTGTATGCTTTCTCGAATTCCTCTATGCGGTCCTCTTCTTCCGAATCGTCATCCTCAAGAGGAGTAAGCCCAGCCGGTTTAGTCCATGCACGAGATTGGAAGAAACGCGTAAGGTATTCTTCGGGATTGTTTGGATCGGCAGTGGCTGGATCGGGAATGTCCACAATAGGTTCAAGCTTCTCAGGTTGTGTTTTTCTAACAAGAAAGCCCGCGCCAACGTCATCGGCATCGGAATCAGGATCGTTTTCGGCAGCTTGGTGCATTTCAAGAACAACCGCACGCTTGAGATCCTCCTGCTCCTGTAAGTAAGTCATAGGCACATCTTCATCGCCGACGTTCCCGGAAAGAAGGTTTTTGCGATGATAATCCTTTAAAAACATTGGCTTTTCCTTCGCATCCTCAATTCCCCCATTAGTATCTCCTCCCTCCTCGCCTTCAATGGCCGAGAAGAAAGTTGTCTTTCCATCATATATTTTCGGGTCTTTATTTCGAATTGCCTCGATTGTAGCTGCGATTTCTTGATCTAGGCGTTTGGTGGCTAGTATCGCTGTATCATCTTCCTCTTCCTCTTCCTCTTCCTCCCCCCCTTCCTCTTCCAGGCCTTGTTTGCCGTATTTTTCTTGCACTACATGCCATTAGCGGCATATAGAGGGTGGGGTAGTGGGGTAGTGGGGTAAGCGTGACCGGGGTGAAACATACAGCGATGAAGCTCCTCGCGCTTCTTGTTGTGCTCGAACCGTCTTGCATACTCCTTATTAATCCTGAGCTTGTGGCCATCTTCTCCATCGGGCAGCTCGGCCGCAGAATGGTACTCTTGGGTGTCTCCGGATTCCGAATCCTCGGAATCAGAGAGAATAAGCTTTGGCTTCTGCTGATACTGGGAGGAAGCAGGATCCTCGGAAAGCAGCTGAAAAGAGGGATCCGACTTATCCCTCTTCGAACGAGGCATGGCTATGGCAGGCAATTTTGTGAGAATAGAAGGGGTCGACCACAAACTATTTTGTTTGATATTATGGTTCAATAAAAATCAACCCTGAAGAAAAACGGTCTATCGTACGCCAAGACGTATTTTGCTGAGTCATCCTGGAGCCTCAAGGACGCGAAACTCAGAAGACCCTCTTATCCGCAGTGTGCCATTTAACTTACTAAGTTGCTCTCCACTCCTCATTGCTCCCCATAAGGAATGCACACCAGACCTCCTCTGAAAGTTGATTCTTCTGCTGCAACAACTGATAACTCTTTTTTTCGCCATGAATAAAGCTCTTGAATCGACTCTTTCGGGTCTGGTCCCATCACTTGTTGGTCCAGTGCCATCGGAGCTCATCGATCTATCCGCGTCGCTCATCACTCAGTCTCGCAATCGAATTAGCAGTTTAAAACCCACAGAGGAGGGGGCCAGAGTTTATGTCTGTGCTCACATCGCGTGCGATAGGTATTGCCACATTTCACGTTTTCATGAGATAGGCCCGCAGCTCTAACTGTGCCGGATAGATTGCGAAAGAAGCTTGACCTTCCGACCATCGAACCCCGTCCACCGCTAGCTAAGAAAGCCTATGGTGCCCTTTATAATCAATTCCACAAAGCTTTGACAACGGTCTCTTTTCGCTCTCAACAGGTCGCCCCACAAGCTCCCTTGGAAACCCCCTCTACCGTTTCTTCCATTTCTACACCGGCTGCCAACAGTTCAAATCTTTCATCCGTCGATCCAGAGATTAGAGCTCATGTCATTACGCTTTGCCGCGCTTTGGGCTGCCCTTCCGCTGGAATTCACATCATTGCCGGAACTACCGCGACGCTGAAGGTTGCGCCAGATGACAAATTCCCTCGCAGAAAGAATTATGCTCTTCCTATCATCACCGCCGCCGCCCTGCTCATTATCGAGAAGCTTCTTCCCGAAGGAAAAACTATCACCGTTGGATCCGCCGGAAAATGGAGACGTGGAGAGGGCTACTGTATGAAGCGTGATGGTGTAATGAAAGCCCTAGGGAGTGTTGGTGAAGATGGATTCACAAAGGATGATACAGACTGTTGGGTTAAGGATCTATCGAAGATGGGAATCAAAGAGCTCGAATGGTTGAATAATGTTCCCAATCAGGGCGGTATCAAGAAACGCAAGGCTGCAGCTGCTGATGAGGAGGACTTACAGCTCCAGGCCGAGATTTTGGCTGGGAAAGCCACCAACACCCCAGCCCGTAAAAAGGCTATCCCGAAGAGTAAATTGGGCGCTAGCTCTGCTCCAGTAGAAAAGAAGAGAGAGGTTGCGTTTACTCCCGCACCCGTTGCCCCAATGGCGGTTAGAATCCTGAGAGCTCGGACTAGGACAGAGGCTAAAGTAAAGGAGAAGGAAGAGAGCGGGATTGGCACTATGAGGCAGGACCCGGTTGATTATCTGAACCCCAAAAAGAGAAGGCAATTCGCAGGGTGGGAGGATGATATGTTGAGGGGATGCACAGAGGTTGAAGAAGCCACGGGTCACAGCCGGGGACAGGGACAACCCGTACCGGTATAATTAATGATTTTCTAAAAATTCCGCTTGTATAACAGCTGTCGTCGTGGGGAGATTGGTATACACGAGGGGATTCGATGATGGCGTTTAGGGGCAAAAAAATAAAATAAAACATGAAGGAAATCGGGTGGATTGGCTTGTATTTTCTGTCTGGATTCTGGGTACCCTTTCACTTCTTTTCTACTTTTTAAGAGATAAAACGGGGTCGGCGGATTAGTCTATCATATATACTTAATAAGGTACTGCGCCAGTATGGCTTCTGCCTTGAACCACCACTATAAACACTTTGCTTCGTGCTCGCACTTTAGTATAGCACACCGGTTCATCACATCGTTCCCCTTAGGCCGCGATTCATGTTAAACAGATCACAACTGCTACAGTGTCGATATCCCTTTGCTGAGCTCTCACGTTCGTAGAGTCTACAGTTTTAGCAACTATGTCTTAGGGCTCAGGGTTGTGTTAGCAGATATCATATGGAAAATTTTCGCTTCCGGGAACAAGAGCAAATCGCAAGACGAGCCAACCTTGCGTTCACGCCCTCACTTTGACGGACAGTGGCAAAGTGAGGAAACTCGCCAGTGAATGATCAAACGATATCTCCCATTTTCCCGCCCCCCTGGCCTTCAATCGCCCTTTGTCAGGATTGCTCCAACCCCTTCTCGATACCTTAAATCAACTGTTACCTACGTCCCACCCCAGGCCTGGTCAAAAATGTCTGCCCCGCTTCCGCTAACTCCAGATCTCTCAAATACTCGTCCTCAACGCCGCCAGCATGATGGCAACTCTTCTCGAAACCAAAAACGCCGCCGGTTAGAAAGGGCCCCGAAGCCCGTCAAAGAGGGCGGAGCAGAGGAGGTTCTCCAGGCGGACATTTCTTCCTTGATGTCGACCTTGGGTCTCACACAGCCGGAAGTCCCTTCTTCAGCGCAGGACCTCCCTCCGGAATTTAGCGAGATAGAGCTCACGATAAAAACGCTCTCGTCTACCGGCGATGGTCTAGCAGAGCATAACGGGCGAATATACGTGGTTCCATTCTCTATTCCCGGGGATGTCGTCACAGCAAAAGTAATTCGACACACAACTACCCACTCAATCACCGACTTCCTCTCCGTGAAGAGCCCCTCCCAGGATCGTGATAATTCGCTCATCGGTTGCAAGTACTTCAGCACTTGTTCTGGCTGTCAGTTTCAGATGCTCCCGTACGCAAAGCAGTTGGAACATAAACGAAACGTGATTCAGAAAGCTTACGACAGCTTTTCTAACCTTGATCCGAAATTGTTACCAGGCATTGGAGATACAGTTGGAAGCCCACTGCAGTACGGTTATCGGACAAAGCTGACGCCGCATTTTGACGGCCCGCGGAGAGGAGGATTTAAAACTGGCGATCCGACACCAGACATTGGTTTCATGGTTAAAGGTCGGAGACAAGTGTTGGATATTGAAGATTGCCCTATCGGAACAGATATTTTGAGGGAAGGGATCAAAACTGCTAGGAAATATGTAGAGGAGAACCTCCATACTTACAAACGCGGCGCTACCATACTACTTCGAGAAAGCACAACTAGGAGACTAAGAGAGGAAGGCGAAGCAGGAAATACGAAATGGGTGGAAGAGAAAGAATGTATCACCGACAACAATGCTCAAACTACGGAATACATCGGGGATTACAAGTTTGTGAACCCGGCCGGAGCTTTCTTCCAGAATAATAATTCCATACTGCCAGCTGTATGTTTCCCACAATTTATCATGATCGTGTCATTTCACTGAGTCACTTAATTTCTCTTATACCGTACTAATTAATGAAGTTCACGGATTATGTTCGCTCGAAACTACATTACCCAGTACTCACCACCTCTCCCGATGGCACCAGAACCATCACTTCTACACCCCCGAAGTACCTAGTAGATGCCTATTGCGGAAGTGGCCTCTTTTCGATCATCTGTGGCAAAGATCTAACAGGCGTAATTGGGGTGGACATCGCCGCCGACAGCATAGCCTACGCAAGTTCTAACGCAGCTGCAAACAACATCGAAAACGCCCGCTTTATCGCCGGCAACGCGGAAAAAATCTTCGAATCAATAGACTTCCCCGGCACCGAAACTAGCGTGGTCGTCGACCCCCCGAGAAAGGGTTGTGATAAGTTGTTTCTGGACCAACTTTTGGAATTTAAACCGAAGAGGGTGGTTTATGTCAGCTGCAATGTGCATACTCAGGCGAGGGACCTGGGGTATATACTGAGTGGGAAGGGTGGTGGTTATAGAGTTGATGAAATTCGGGGATTCGACTTCTTTCCGCAAACGCACCACGTTGAAGGAGTCGCTACTCTTACATGGGTTGGCGAGGAAGGGATTGCAAACCTACTAGAGGAAGCTAATGATAAGTCAGGAGATTTACTATGAAACATTGTGACCCCCGCTCCAGTAACAAGGTCAATAGTAGGTTTTAATCATGAATACCTTACGGATTATACTTAGTAATTTAGAGAAAGACCGGTATCTTACGTAATTTCCACGAGCCATTTTCGGAGCTCCCACAACCTGCGCTACAGAGACCACAAGTACGGTAATTAGGTCGGATGTAACAATCTCATCACGTCTTCTCACTCGCTCCAAAAAAACCCTAACCCACTTCGCTAAACCTTAATCCAGCCGGAAGCTCATCACTTACGAACCAAGTTCAAAACCCAGTTTCATAAACCATCAACGCCTCGCTCCGTTGGACCTCCGGTATAATGACCAATGAACACTTCGAACCCCCTCTTGCTTCCCTCAGCGTTTCCCATGTCTACTACGTTCGTGCATTCCTTCATGTCTCCCCTATTCGCTGACTAACTGCGACCAACACCAGAACCCCGACGATCCAGTATCGCTACTGTGTGCATGGCTAGCCCTCCTCCCACAAGCCCTCGGTGTCTCGTACGCAACACTAGTGATCGCCCAACGCGAAATAGAGGTCCTACTTATGTTCGCGGGACAATTATCCTGTGAGGCGGTAAATTGGGCGCTCAAAAGATACTTCAAACAGGGCCGACCGAAACGTTTCACCCCTACCCCTATGTCTGATGAAGCTAACAAATGCGATTATAACCAGAGATGTATGGAAAAGGGTATGGAATGCCCTCCTCTCACGCCCAGTTTATGGCGTTCTTCGCAGTGTATTTTTCGCTCTGGATCCGTCGCCGGTCGAAGGGATTGAGTCCCGCGACGCGATGGGCACTCAGCGGTGGAATTCTGGTTGTATCGGTAATAGTAGCGCTGAGTAGAATTTACTTGTCCTACCATACAGTTGGTCAGGTCGCATGTGGGTATTTTGTTGGTGCGCTATTCGCGGTGGTCTGGTTTTTGGTTACGGCTTGGATGAGGGTCACAGATTTGGGTGGCAAAGGTGGAATGTTCGATTGGATTACGGGCGGAAGGAGGCTGTGGGAATTGGTTATGTGGATAGGGGGACTAGGTTATGTCAAAGATTTATGCACAGAGGTCGATATCGTGAGGTGGGAGTGGGAAGTCTGGAGACGAGGAGCGTTGGGGGTAATCGATGGGGCTAAGATTCTCCAAGATGAACTGAAAAAGAAATAAGTCAAGGCACGTTCATGCAGCTGCCATCGGTACGTATTTGAGGGGGTATATATATAGGGTGTACCGGTACTGATATCTGACTTGACTTAAGACCAGGAAGAATACCGCAGGAAGGATGGATGGGTGCTCCCGCACGACCACTCCAAAGGGAAAAAAGGCATAAGTTGAGATGAAGACAGCGAATGCCCGGCACGATATAGTAGAGACAGCAGATCTAGTAGCAAGTAATTTAAAAACATGTTATATTGTAATCCCACAAACCCACATATCTTAGATATAGATAGGCACGGTCCGTTCCAGCGTCGCGAGATTTCCGATACCGCCAGTACCCGCCAATTCTCGCGACTCCGGAATCTTGCGACACTATATCAATGGATGAAACCTTCACACGAGAAGTCATTAATTATTGCTATCACATACCACTGTTTGAACGACCAGGTTCTCTTTTCCCTACACTGCTGATAAACCATACCGTGCACCGATTTGTATAGCACAAACTCTGGGTTTTGGTAGCCGCGAATTGATGTGATTTACCCCACTATAAAAGTGCCTACGATAAACCTCCTTGGTGATTGTGTACGGCCTGCTAGAGCATTAATTAGTAACTCGGGTTTGTGACAACCAAATTATACTAAATTTGTTTTGTGGATTCCAAGAATCGAGTCCACTGATGGGATAGAACAGCAAGGTATTCTGAAAGTAGGATAGCTTGATTAAATGCGGTGCCTCCTCCCTAAGATGAACTGCCATCATACAGTAGCAATGAATGATGAGAACATAAAATTTACAATACAAACCACCCGACCTATAGTAGACATTTGCCGAAATATCTGCTAGGAAGCCAAACTGTTAAAAACGCCGATTTCTGGTATTCTATCAACACGGGGATTCTTTTCCCCTGTTGTTTGGATGGGTATCATTAGTTTTCCGTTTTCAGAGCGCCCAAACACCACAAAAAAAAAGAGTATGATAACAAGAAAACATTATATCGCCGAGTCATTCACTCATCCCCACTACTGGCTCCCTTCTCCTCCTGGGCATCACTCTCCCCCTCACTCTCAACCTCACTCCCAAGCAAGCTATCCCTTGGCTCCAACTCGTCGGCATCCTCGAGCATCGCCCGCGTCTTGATGTGCGGCAGCGCGATATCACAGACCCTCTCCTTGGTCAAGAGCTCATCAATGAACTCGTCAACATAAGTCATCCTCCAGCCGCCCATGCCACGAACCCTCAGCTTTCTATAATCCCCCATCAATGGCTCCAGCGTTCGGTAAATATCCGTAGCGCCCCACGTCAACCGTATGTAGAACGCCGCGAGCGCGCGAAGGTATTTGAAATCAGGGTCATTGAGATAGACTAGGATTATTTCGCGGCCGGGCTGAAGTTGCAGGAGCTTGAAGATGAGGCAGAGGAATGGTGTGGGCCGTTGGTTGGAGTACTGCCCACCAATGTACGTTAACTCGACCGCTCTGTCGAGTAAAGTCGCAGCTGTGTCGGGCAATCAGAAAGGGCGGGAAAGGATTGCAAAAAATAGCAGGAGAGTAGTTCTCACCGTTTAGGCCGAATGCTTGTTCCTTCCAGTATAAACTCTCAAAGATACGCTCGCGGATGATCTTTTCAACAAGCAGGAGAGGGTTAACGCCATGGAAAGTTTGGCCAGTGTAGTGACCTCGATTATCGAGGAGTGCTTTCGCGTCGGCTAAGTGAGCCATCGGGTTTTCGCTGGCTGGTATAATTGATCGGTGGAGTTAGTTCAAGAGAAGCCTCCAGTAGTTGACCATCCGGAGCCACATCCATAGGACGGTTGCTGCAAACCGGGTAATGTCTCGGAACTGAGTGAGGATATATGATCCAATTGCTGAAATTCCTATTTTCTTACAACATAGCTACCAAGCGCTAATAGCTCAGTTGGGAGAGCGTCAGACTGAAGTTCACTTCAGCACAAGACTCGGGGTAATCTGAAGGTCACCCGTTCAATCCGGGTTTGGCGCAATTTTTTTTCCGTTCCAAAAAAGTTGACCAGGCAGGGCTTACTTCGCTCAGGACTCGCTCGCCATTACGAGTAGAATCAATTTCCTTTCTACTAGTATCATAAGGTGGCAAATGTCTGTAATTTGGTGTAAAAAAACTTTTCGAGAAATATATCTTACAGCTATGGTATCCTGGCAGACCTAATTGCCGATGCCTTTCGAACGAAAGAATTTACTCCAGGCTCTCTTTCACTATGCCCTCCCATGTCATATTGTGCAACGTTGCTAGCCTGTCATATTGTTCATATAGGATCCTAAGTTCGGCCTCTAGCGCTTCGGTCTTGTGTTTTGGTGCCAACGTAGGCCTATAAGCCGCCATCTCATCTGCCTGTTGCTGTAGTGTACGTAGGTCGCTCTCTGGCGAAAATGAACTTGACAAGTTGACTGGCGTGGACGCCAATGGGGAGGTAACCACCCCGGGAAGAGAGGGTGTAAGCAATTTTGTTGAGGCAGCATATCCGCAGAGGTCGGGAGTCGAGGATGATGCAATGGCATCATAGCGAGGCTTTGATATGTTGGTTTGCTGATGTTTCTGCTCCGAAATTTCTGGATGCACAGGCATGAAGCCGGTTGGAGGAAGGATTTTCAAACTCGCGATACTTGCTAGTAACTATGAGCACATTCCCCTGA
The DNA here is from genome assembly GCA_900010015.1 of Tuber aestivum. Lineage (NCBI taxonomy): Eukaryota > Fungi > Ascomycota > Pezizomycetes > Pezizales > Tuberaceae > Tuber > Tuber aestivum. Next base: position 445,140 of record LN890974.1, read on the forward strand.
ATCTTAGTGTTTACGGAGTCTGAGCGGTACCTTTGAATTTAACAAGACTCCGAAACATATGGCCCGTCGCAACGTCCCAGACGCAAACATCTCCGTTCTCGTTCCCCGAAACAACATAGTTTCCTTCAAAAACTACGTCTAGAGCGGTTATGATACCTCCAGTGCCAGAAGCAATCCAACGCTTCTCAGGCAATGTAACGGGTATGTCCCTAAATCCTGTGGTGAATAGCGGATTTGAGGCAGTATCATCCACACCACCGGTTGGGTTGAAGAAGTCCACACATTGTATTCCTCCATCTTCCAGCCCCGCGTAAAATGCTCGATCTACGGGGTCAGTGGCAAGACACGTCGGAATCGAAGAAAAGATGTAAGTTCGCAGATGTGTGCCGGTGTGGAAGTCCCAGGCGGCAACAGACTGATCCCGGGAGGCCGTGAGTAGAATATCGGAAGGCCCACCAGCTGCCGCTCTCCCGGTAGCAAGCGCTGTAATCTCTCGAGTGTGTCGATCCAGAATATGTAAAGGCGAGCGTTCGCCAGTTCGTATGTCGAGGAGAGCAGGTATCGACCAGACATACACATTACTATCGGCAGAGCCAGTGATAACAAAGTTCGAAGAGCAGTCAAAGACTATGCTGGTAACTTTCTGGAGGTGAGCCTGTTGAGTAGATATATATCGCCCTGTAGCAGTCTATTCTCATTAGAATTCTCTCCGGCCCAGAAAGCATTTCGAACAAACCTCCCAAAGCATCAGTCTTCCATCTTCAGTTCCTCCAGCAACAATTTCCTTACTGCCAGCCTCAAGAACAGTAAATCTTTCTTTGAAGGGAACTGTAGTCTCTAAATTTCCTTTCTCTCGACTGTATATGTTCACAACTGCCTTATCGCTTTGTGCAGCAAATAGATGTGAATCTGTTACTGCAAGGCAATTCTTAGCAGTTGTGGATCGTTTGAAGACGGCAATTTGGGAGTATGTGTGCAAATCGTAAATGGCAATCGCAGGTTCTACTGTTGCAGTACTAGAGGTGTCTGGTGTTGGGCGGAAGGTTGAGATAACCACCTGCTCGTTGAGCATATTGTTGCTGCTGTTGGAGGGGGGGTTGGTTGGACAGATTTGTTCTGGAAGCTTTTTCAGGAAGGATCAGACTCGGATAACGCTGAGGCTCATGCGGCTCTGCTTGCACCACGCATGACTACTCATGCAGGCTCTACAGTACCGGTATCCACCCAATTTTATTCTGAAAATTCAACCCATCAACACCTGCTGTAGCTGTCAACAACGAATAAAAACCATCCCGAATGGCGCCCGCCACAAAAAAACGCCGAACCGGGATTGAGGGAGATTGTGAAGTTAGAGCCAAAGAGACTATCGGCGGGCTCTCTTCAGAAGAAGCAATGGAGGATATTTCCAAGGAGGAGGACGACATTGGAGGCCGAACCCTTGAGGCGGAATCACGGGCAGGAAAACCCCCCAAACACCCTTCTTCTGAGCAGGAAAAAGCGCAGGCTGTTGGCGAGAGTTACGAATCCAAGTCCAGCATCTTCCGAATGGAAACTGAGGAAATGCTCTCAGAAATACGTGTGGACTATCGCAAAAGAATGGCGCCCGTAGAAAATATGCTGCACAAGCTTAGGAATATCATCGAAAAGATACCGCGCAAGACAGACACCACTGCAAGTATCCTGAGTCACTTATACCTCCTGGTTGTGCTAACCATTCGTAGATTGACGAGGTTGAGGGAGAGATGCAAAAGCTCGAAATCCGTATCCCATTCCCGGAGCCGAAGCCGGGGGCAGACATTAAGTACAAGTTCTCGTATGAAAAGCCGGCATACATGAATATCGCGGGGAGTTATGCGCTTAGGACTGTCGCAAAACAGCGTGAAGGCTTTGCGATTGATCTGATTCTTCAGATGCCCCCAGTGTGTATACCTTGTTCACTGCGCCTGTAGAAACTAACTGGTGATCAAGACCATTTTCCAAGAGAAAGACTACCTGAATTACCGGTATTTTCACAAGAGGGCTTATTACCTTGCTACAATTGCGAGCGCTATTCAGGGCTCTGGGCTGGATTTACAACTTTCTTATTCTGATCTTCACGGCGACCCTCTAAGGCCTATCATTGTGGTCGCCCCAAGTGGTAGTAAGTAATTCTAGGTGTATGCACGGTGATTTAGCTAAGCAAGACACAGGTAACAGTGAAACGGATTTCACGGCCTCAAAGTGCCTCATCCACATTATTCCTGCTATATCCAAGAACACTTTTTCACTCTCTAAGCTGCGTCCTGATAAAAATGCAGTAAGACCTGTTGCAGACACAGTCGGCGGCTCAGTCCCACCAACCCCTCAATACAACTCTTCAATTTTGGCCGATACAACTTACCTCGGGCATCTCGCGCAGCTACACGAAATGTCCTCCGAAGCCAAGGCTTTCAAAGATGCCTGCCTTCTGGGTAGAACATGGCTTAAGCAACGTGGATTTAGTTCCAACATTAGCCGAGGAGGATTTGGTCATGCGGAATGGTCAATATTGATGTCACTACTGCTAAAAGGTGGTGGCAGCAAAGGGAATAGCATTCTTGCAAAGGGGTATAGCAATTACCAGATGTTCAAGGCTATGTTGCAGTTTCTGGCCACTCATGATCTAATAATGAACCCGCTACTCTTTGGCGTAGAGTTAGGGAGTGTGCTGTGGCCTAAAGGACCTAACGTGTTTGATGGGAAATTTGGATTGAACATATTATTCAAAATGACAGAGTGGGGATATCATCTGGTAAATTCTATCTAACCTCACCAACTGATATAATACTGACCCGAATAGTTAAAACACGAAGCAGAAATAACACTAAAGCTCCTGGGTGATCCATTAATCGATCATTTCGAAGAAATTTTCTTGCACAGGCTTGATGACCCCTGCTACAAATTCGATACGCTCGCATATATTCCAATTCCGGAGCGCCTTGATAAAGATAGCGGGCTTAATCCCCTGCTCTCGTTTTCCCAAAGACTGTACGATATGTTATCCATAGGTCTTACCGATAGGGCAAAGCTCATCCATTTGACCCTTCCTTCCACTTCAGCTCAGCCGGTTAGAGTTAATGGAATCAATCAGAGTATTGCACCGGCCAAACAAATAATTGCTGGCTTCCTGCTCAATGCAGCGCAGTGCAACCGCACTGTTGATCACGGGCCTCCGGCCGGCCACAAAGACGGTGCCTCATATCGTGCCTTCTGGGGGGATAAAGCTGAACTCCGTCGTTTCAAGGACGGGAGTATACTTGAGAGTGTAGTGTGGTGCACGAAAGATTCGAAAAAATCTATATATAATCAAATCATTCAATACCTGGCGACCAAAAACCTCGGCGGTGAAATAGGCACTCACGTCAAATTTATTGGAGACGAATATGCAAATGCGGTTGGAGGTAGAGGGGGCGTTGGCTTATTTCAACCTACTATGGCGGCATTCGAGAACCTCATTAAAGCGCTCAGGAATCTTGAAGGGCTTCCATTGGCCATTCGGCAGGTTTCCGCCGCAGCACCAGCATTACGATATTCGAGCGTGGAAGTGCCACTCTTCTCATCCGGTCGGCTAATGCAGCCCGCAGACGTGGTTGTTCAGTTCGAAAGTTCCGGTCGATGGCCTGACGATCTAATCGCCGTTCAAAAAACCAAGATCGCATTCCTCCTTAAGATGTCCGAGCTTCTAGAAAAGTCTGGTACCGTCACTCGCATTGGGCTAGAAAATATCGACTACCCGGCAATGAACTCGGCATTTCTAGAGGTCGTCTATCACGAAGGTTCAGCATTCCGGATTCGGATCTACCATGATCGCGAGCAGACACTTCTAGAGCGACAGCTCTTGAACAAAGATCTTCCGGGTAAGAAGCGGGATGAGATCACTGCAGCGCTTTCGGAACATCGCAGAAGGTTCATTGTTGGCCCACTTCACACCCAAGAAGTACAGAAGCTATCTCACCGCTTCCCAGCTCTCTCCCCCAGCATCCGCCTACTCAAGAAGTGGTTTCAAACACATCTCCTGTCAAGAGAGGTTTCGGATGAGCTCGTTGAACTAATGGCCATCCGTACATTCGTTGCCACTTCTTCTCCACCGAATAGCGTCATGAGCGGATTCCTCCGAACATTACGCTTCATTTCGCTGTGGGATTGGCGATCTGAGCCGGCTATCGTTGGTGCAGTTGCTAAAAACACCTCAGAAACCTTCGGCGCAATACGAACATCCGATCCTGCTATGAACAGATATGTGATGGTTATCCCTACCGAGTATGACCCTACGGGGACTACGTTCACGGAATCTGGCCCGAGAAAGGTTGTTGCGGCAAGGGTTACTTCTTTGGCAAGGGCTGCCGTTGGCGCTAGTTTTAAGGTTTACTTTCTACAATCGCCTTACCTTCTTCACAATGATCTAATCTATAGCATGTAGGATATGTTTGTTTCTTCAACGAGGGACTACGACTTCGTAATGCATATCGAACCTAAATACACTCTATCTGGTGTTCGCTCGAAAGGCTCAAAGTTCAAAAACCTACAGAAGACCGAAATAACTTCTCAAGATATTGCCAAGTTAGGCCTAAACGTTCCTGAGACCTTTGTCAATGAGCTTAATGTAATTCCCTACTTGATTGTTTGACCCTCACCCACACTCCTGATCATACGTTGACCGAGATAGGATATCTACGGAGATACCATCATCTTTTTTACGGACGGAAATATAATAGCTGGGCTCTGGAATCCTTCATCCGCGAGTGGAAGGAGATGGAAAGTTAACATCCCATATTCTACAATTCCACAGGTGGGGAGGAATGACGAAGAAGTTTTGAAACTGAACAAGATGTCGATATTAAACGAGATTTCGAGACTCGGGGGAGAAATCCTTGCAAAAATCGAAATCATAAAAAAGTAGTGGTACCCACAAAATAGGAAAAACAACTGTTCATTCCCGCTTTTCTATTGTTTCAGCCATCGCCAGCTCCTATGAATAGTGCATAAATAGTACGGTACTGTACAAGTATCATACTTGAGCGCAGGTACGCGAGTGATATCACGTGAAAATAAGCTCATCGGCTTATGTAATGTGGCCTTCCAAGCGTCATTTGAGCCAGCTCGCCCGCAGAAAAAAAATAACTCCGAATAGCAAACCCGAGCGGACTCTAATTCAACCTCACCTCCCGAAACCCTCCAGACCCCACAAGCAATTCACCCAACATGGCTGCGGATAAAGCTCGGCTCTATATGGAGCAATCGCTCCCTGAGCTTCAAGAACTCAAAAAGAAGAAAATTTTCACCGAGGTGAGCGCTGTAGCCCTCCTACCCATGCCAACAAACTAACAATGCTCAGAAAGAAATCAGTGATGTGATCAAGAAGCGTAATCAATTCGAGTTACGAGTCAATGCCTCAGGATGCAATGCCCAGGATTACATCCGCTATCTTGAATTCGAAATCAACCTCGACCAACTCCGCAAGAAACGAGTGAAGCGACTAGGTGTCAAACTAAACCGTAATGCGGGCTCGGGCCAGCGCAGGATATTTTTCATCATGGATCGGGCTACTCAGAAGTTTTACGGAGATCAGGCGCTGTGGATGCAGTATATTGAGTACGCCCGGAAGGAGAAAGCTGGGAAGATACTTAATAAGGCTCTTATGAATGTTCTCAGACTTCATCCTACAGAGTCGCAATTCTGGATCTTTGCAGCGTCATGCGCAATTGAGGACAATATGGACATTACGGAGGGTAGAAGTTATCTGCAGAGAGGGTTGAGGTTCAACAAGGCTTCGAGGGTGCTCTGGGTAGAGTATGCGAAGTTGGAGATGGTTTTCGTTGCGAAGGTGCTCGCTAGAAGAGCATTGCTGGGGATTGACGGGCCTACAGTGGACGAATATGGGGCTGGGGAAGAGGACGGTGATGGAAATATCAGGTTACCGCAAATTTCGGCCGAAGATATCGATCCCTCTTTAAAGAAGGACCACTCCCTCGATACGGCGGCTTTGGAAGATGTAGAGGCAAATCCAGCTCTCAACGGTGCTGTTGCATTGGCCATATTCGATTCGGCGGTTAGAGAAATTCCGGACGACGTCAAATTTGCTGAGGATTTTTTCAGCGTCTTTGCACAGTTCGGTCACCTACGTTGCGGGGTGAAGATCCTTGAGCATGTCATTGCCTATAGTCAGGAGATCGCCCCCACAGCTCCCCAAACACTCTCCATGTGTGTCAGACTGCCTTTACTTGGGGCCGACCCCACCGAACCAATCTTCCCCAGCCGCCTTCGAGCTGCCATTTCCGGGATGGCCGAGGCTGTGAAAATCGCCCGGGCAAAAGCGCCCCTATACGCGTCCTTCGTAAAATCTATGGTTTGCATAGCGACCCTCCAGGAAGTGGATTCAGACATCCGCAAGATCACTACATCGATGGCGTTGAAGTACTTCCGGCAGGCAGAAGAGCAGGGGGAAATCACCCCCGAAATATATCTCTATTTCGCAGAGCTGTGTGAGAAGAGCAACATTAACGGTGTAGATATCAAGGGAACTTTAGAAAGGGGGGTTTCCAAATATCCCAATCACGATAGGTTACAGGTACTTGCGTCCCGATCTCGATCTCCAAAGGGGGCTATTTGAAGAGGAGTACATTTCGCAGGAAGGTTATATTTCTATGTATTAAAACTCATCCCTACCGCCTTTTCTCGAAGTCTTTTTCGAGCTATTCGCCTTTTTCTCCCTCAACCTCTTTTCCTTGCCATCTTTTTCTCTGTACATAGATTAAGCTCAGTATAGCTCTCCGAAGTCCTATAATGCAGGGTGAACGTACAACTTTTCAATTCGCTTCTTAGTATCTTCGCTCGTCTCACCAGGCACCTGGACACACTCCCTGATACTGGTATACAACTTGCGAAAGCAATTCTCGATATTTTCGACTTGTTTCCTCGAAGAGTCCGACCGAATGATAATTTCATTATTGTTGGTCAAGTGCTTCGACTGTTTCACACAATCTGATCAGAAAGTCTCTAGCAAACTACTTTGGAGAGCTAGCCCCACCTTTTTCAGAACCTCATCGAGCACGTATGGCGGAATAAAATCACCCTTAGTAGATAAATCCAGTTTGAGGGTGACTTTGGAATTCACTCTACTCCATGTTAGTAACAAGTCCACCCACAATGGGAGGTTTAAGTCTATACTTGTTCACGTTCTGCCCGCCTTAGGAGGAAAAATTAGCCTCACGATCTGAAATTGTAGGTGACAATTCTCACCGGGTCCTGAAGCTCTTGAGAATACTAGATCACAATTTTTTCGTGGGATCGATTCGGGAATGAACTCTGCAAGCCATTTCCTTTTCTGTTTAATCTGTTCCTCCTCCTTCCCACTCGGGCTCTTGTATGCCCCCCATAATGCTTTCCTAGCGTTAACTGCGGGGAACCGGATAGGAATTGTTGGACGGCGTACGAGAAACATTGGCCCGTGAAGCCAACCCAGTATGCTATCATACCAGTATGATTCTGTATCAAAACAGAAACCCCCAGAACACAGCGAGATCCTAGTTGTCCGGGTTGATCTGGGGTTAGGGTAATTACCGGCAAGTGCCAAGATAAAGAGGCTTCATTCAACTCTAATCTATCGCAGAGCCGCATTTATTTATTTTTCTTCCGTCTTTCGACCCTTTCGACGCCAAAGATGCCAGAACCAACGAGTTTCGCAGAGCTTGGAATTGAAAGATGGCTTGCCAATTCCTTAGGCGCAATGGCGATCCGAAAGCCGACACCGATCCAGGCTGCTTGTATTGGGCCCATTCTCGAAGGCATTTTCTCGCTCCATTTTCCACCATGGGAAGGCACCACTGACAAGAGTGTAGGGAAGGACTGCATCGGAGGGTCGCAAACCGGCTCAGGAAAAACTGTTGCATTCGCGGCGCCCATATTACAGATGTGGGCCGAGGATCCATTTGGCGTTTTTGCCCTCATTCTGACCCCGACCAGGTATTGACCTTTCTGATGGAGATATGAGTGATGAGAGGTCTATCCTAAGAAAACTTTTAGAGAACTGGCCCTTCAGATCGTCGAACAATTCAAAGCTCTCGGAGCGCCGCAGAATCTAAAGGTTTGCCTGTTAATTGGCGGAGCAGACATGAACGAACAAGCGCTATCGCTAGCCACTCGCCCACACATTGTCGTCGCTACCCCAGGGCGTCTGGCGGATCATATTCGGTCTTCTGGGGAAGATACAATCTGTGGGCTCAGGAGGACAAGAGTGGTAGTTCTTGATGAGGCGGATAGAATGCTCAGCGAGACCTTCGCGGAGGATCTAGAGGAATGTTTAAGCGTCGTTCCGAAGAGTGGCGTTTACGGGAGGCAGACATTGCTGTTCACTGCTACTGTAACGCCAGAGGTAAGGGCGCTGAAGGAGATGGAGAGAACAAATGGTCGACGGGGGGTGTTCATTTGCGAGGTTGATACTGATAGGTGTGTTCCGGAATCCTCACGGACAATATGCAGGCGGGCTTACCTGTATCGGCACTGCCAGATTAGCCATCCCCCCAAGTCTCTCACAGAAATACCTTCTTCTCGTTCCCCACACTCGCGAGGCCTACCTCCATACTCTCCTAACTACCCCGCTCAATGAAAATAAGTCTGTAATAATTTTTACAAACAGAACGCATACTGCAAACCTCTTAACGCACACGCTTAGGCAGCTATCTCACCGCGTAACACCGCTGCACAGTGAACTCCCTCAAAGGGAGCGAATCGACTCACTCGGCCGTTTTCGTGCCGAAGCGGCGCGTATCTTGGTTGCGACAGACGTTGCTTCTCGTGGTCTCGACATACCAGTGGTTGAACTAGTCGTCAACTTCGATGTTCCAAGAGATCCAGACGACTACGTGCATAGGGTTGGCCGAACAGCGAGAGCTGGGAGAGGTGGCGAGGCAATCACTTTTATCACCCAATACGACATCTTGCTTATCGAGGCAATCGAGAAGAGGACTGGTAGAAAGCTCGAAAAGTACATTGATGAGCCTGGTGTTAGTCTGGAGGGAAGAGTTGTCAGAGAGATGCTCCAGGAGGTCAGTGAAAAGAAACGAGCGGCTGTTATGGCAGTGGAAGAGGGTAAAAACGAGTACGGGAAGAGGAAGCGGAAGCTGCAGGATAAAGCGAACAACTTGGGTAGCAAGAGGAAGAAGGATGCCCGGTAGCAGTATCATGGCTTAGCTCTAGGTGTTTGGGTTCTTTGTACAGATATTACTGCATTTGTTTTTTTGGGGTTTCCGGTTGACGCTCAGCTGCTCGGTAATCAACTACAATAGAATCCCCAAATTGGGAATGGGTCCTCAATCAGATCTAAAAAGGTGAAATCTATTCGAATAAGACGGCTCCTCGAGTTGACATCACACGAGTAACCTGCAGTGCGAGTAGTGTCTCCACCGCGCATCAAGCAAAATTTCCGCCTCGAGTGCGATCTGGTGAACAGCGGCTGTCAATCATGTTAGTGGGGGTGGGGTTAGGGTTCATGTTAAGAACATCGCCGCCACCACAGTTTGATATTCCACCTCTCGCCCAAGCACCGGACACCAACCACAATACCCTTCATCCCCTGGCCCCCTACTGACCCACCAGCCTCTAGCCGCGAGCTCGGAGCACATCATAAATGGTAAATCCCTTGCATATCTCTTGCCAATAATTAACGGTGTTTAGTCTCAATCTCTCCGCCCGTACCTGAAATGTGTTCGCTCCTCCCTCACCGCCGCAATAACCCTCAGCAACTTCGCTAGCCAGACGGCGGAACGTCACAACGTTCCGGAAGTCGAAGCTGCGAAATCCCCCGAGGTTCTCCTCAACCCTCTCACCGTGTCCCGAAACGAGAACGAACGCGTATTGATAGAACCGAGTGTGAATTCTATCCGCGTGAGCATCAAGATCAAGCAAGCGGATGAAATCGAACATATCTTGGTCCATAAGTTCACCAGGTTCTTGACCCAGAGAGCGGAGAATTTCTTCATTCTGAGGAGGAAGGCTGTGAAGGTGTGTTTGGAATCCTGATGGCCATTTGGGAAAACTATGGACTCATCCAAGCTTAGGGATACGATATCTCGTTCTTGATCACCAATTTCCATACGGAGGATATGCTCAAGCATAAACTGGTAGATTTTATTATCCATTTCATGGAGGAGGTTGATAAAGAGATATCGGAGATGAAATTATTTGTACGGGCCCTTACCAATTGCTCACTGGCTACACGCTAACTGCCGAGTAGTTGAATGCGAGAGCTCGTTTCGTCGCGGAAGCCTTTTTGACCCCAGTAGGTCTCATCTTTGTTCGCGCTGGATGACCACTGACAATCAACAGTTTGATTAAATGGTACAAAAGTTGTTTCGTTATTGTTTTTCTTTCTCTCTAGACGGTAGGGCGGGTGTTTGGAATATACCAAGAAGGGCGAATAGTCGACGAACGTCTGTGCCGGTCTTCGAGGGGCCGCGGGATGTTGTTGGAATCGCACGCCGAGCTGGTCGGGAGCGTCTGTTTGAGCTGGAAAGTGGTATTTTGACTAGTATCCAATACCGAATGCATCATGCCCCCGGGCGCCCTTCTTCGGCGAAGCCCTGGAAAATGTAAAATTGGTACCTTAATCTCCTGTCTACAAAGTGGACAACAGTATCGTAGCAAAGGGACCCTCCTCCAGAAATGGCGAGAAGAAAAAAACCAACAAATCATTACCATTCCATCGGCCGCTACTAATACGGGAGCACAGAAGAATACTATCTACCCTTCTCATCAGTCATACAAATTATTGTCTGTCTGTCTTCAGTACATTGCAAACGAAAAATAAAAAACAAGAAAACTATGGCGCAATCTAGGTGATGATACAGCAGGAGTTTTGCTTCTTGGCCTACGTTTCCGAATGGTATCGATTAGTGCACATCTTTATTGTCTGCTGCAAACATGGGATGACTATACCTGTGTGTAGAACATTTTAGAGGCAGAGCTCAGGCCCTCGCTTCTTTGTACCAAGCTGTCAATCTTCTCCCCACGTTCCAAAACGCTTTCAATAGTTTTATGCAGCACGATCTTTGTTTCATCAAGCTCCTGCTGAATCCTCATGATGCTATCCGCCTGCTTGGGATCCTGGTACTTGACAATATATTCTGCGAGAGCAGGTAATTCCAACCGAGGGGTACCCTCCGCCCACTTGGGGCGAGGATGCATTGTGAGAAAGTCGTCGACGACCTGGGACAGGAGTTTGTGTGCGACAAGCTTCGGATAATCGTGGTCAGAGATAATCACCCCAGCTATCCCTTCCGAACGACCGTACGCGTGGAAGGTGTACGCTATTGCCCGGTCAGCAAGCGCCGGTGGAAGAGAGGAGAGCTTAAGCCGTACATTGTTCCTCAATATCCTGACGGGAAGCAGGCCCCGTACGTTCCGCGACGGTGCCGGAAAACATGGTTAGAAATTCGGAGACAGTGGATCGCTGGAAGAAGGAAAAGGAATTAAGGTCCTTCACCGATACCAGCTCATGGGCTGGCTTGGGTGCATTGCGGATTACCTAGGGGTTTGGTTAGCTTGGGTCTATTTCTCCCCTTCTTTCTCACCCGCCCCCCCCCTTTGCTCAGTTAGGAGGCGCACGTACACCGATATAGTAAATTTTCATCGCTACCGATTAAAGCGTTCTTTCTCCGGGGATAGCGAGTCTCGAGGTTTGTTGATGTTGGAGAAGCGAGGAGGAAGGCGAGTGTTTGTTTGCTTGCTTGGAGGTTTCGGTTCTTGGTTCTTGGAGGGATGGCTTCTGGGTGACACGGCGCGAGTACGGTAGGGGCTCGGCCTGTTGGACTGCTGAACCGCCACACATTAGTAATGTTTCAGCCCGTCACACGGGAGATCCGACAGGCAACCTGTTCCCCCGTGACTACTGGTATCCCTTCCTCTACCGGTAAATTACGCTCTTTAAATTAGTTCCCAAGATTAGGAATAGTTCAAGTGTACGAGTAACATTCGTGTATTGTACCGGTAATGCTCGAGTAGATGTTTTCTACCGGTCAGGTCATAGCAGGAGCTCCCAGGCCATACAGTACTACCTTTGGTACAAAATCTGAGGCTAAACCAGGCCATCAGCCCCCCTAAAGAGCTGCGAAATGGGGCGCACACAGATTCACGTAAGGGATTAGGGGCGCATTACGCGTACCGTACCGGTGTGATACGGTAGATCGCCACTTGTTTTCGAAAGGGCCAGAGTCGCAAAACACGAGTTGCACTCCAGTTTGGTTGAGCCGCCTGCTGTGCCCCTCCTGTTCGTCGCCCCTACGAGCACGGTACATGCGGTACTCGTATACTATGGATCACGGGATATCGTACTTGTATCACAATAGCACTCCCCACGCCACTTACTTTCCATGGTACGGTACCGGTGCTTGCTCTTTCCTTTGGCACACTTGCCGGTAGCGAAACCCCCCCAGAGTCGTTGCTTGCTTGTAAAAATTTGCGGCTATGGAGTCGTGGCGCATGGGAGCAGCCTGCCAACGTGGCTTCAATCCTCCCCATATCGAAAACCCTCTTCTGGATCCTCACTTGTTAACCAACGGCCCGTACAGTTAACCTTGGTTTTCGGCATGTAGGTGAGCCATCCCAAACCTATCCGGATACCATCCGAGGTTTGAGGGCCCTATTACGAAAACCATTATCGAATCTCGGGCTTACACTGGCAAGTGGGGCACGGTTTACGGCAAGCAGTGTTTCTCAAACCGTCGGATTTACTGGTTTTTTTGCAGGCCCACTGATACCAGTATGCATTGCTTAATGAAGGGAGCAGGTTATGTTACGAGTACCGCGCTGTGATGCTCTACTGTAGTACTGGAATTGGGTGACCGCTCTCACTAACAGACAATAGCCGCTAATGGAAGAACCCCTCCTCGTGAGATCCCTAAGCGCGCCCTTTGGATTTATATTCTAGGGGCGGGTATGCCGATGGGATATCCGATTCACGCCACAACCCTCCTGACACCAGGAACGATAGCGCCTGGGGGCTGAAGTAGAACTACCGGTATTGAGGGCCTTGCGCTTAGGCTACATGCTTGTACTAGTGCTCCACGGGGTTTGACCGTGATGGTTTGTACTAGTACAGTACTCGGGCACTCAATCCCATGATTGCATCACATGGCAGCATGGTACTCGAGCCAAAGGTTCAGACATGAAAAAGTGATACGAGTGCATAGCAAGCGGTGGATGTTGACTTTGGTGGGAGCTAGTGGTGCTCGTATGATACAGTAAGAGTACTCCCCAACAAGAATGTCGTGAGGCGCAAAACCTCCATTGCTCAACGAGCGCCCGGAAAGATTGACAGTAGTATTGAACCGGAGGCCACCCCATCCCTCAATTTTCTCTTTGAATTTACAAAGGAGAGGGGGGGATAGAGATCCCATCAGGGCCATGATTCTCATGTGTACTAGCACTGTACGAGTACAGCTGCTAGTTATGCGCCGTGGTGACATTATTTTATCCCCAACCTTTGCACTCGCACAAGCATTAAACCAACCACTCCTGTCCGCCATGAATACGGTGCTTTCCCATCCCTTCGTTTGTACCTGAATCTCACGACCTACTCGAGTATACCCGTACCGTTTAGTGCATAATCCGCCCCCCGATCTCCGAGGACTACGTTACCAAAGGCATGGCTTTGGTCACTTGGTAGTGTCCTAGCCAATGGAATCTGCAGCATGACCCCTGGAGCCAATTGATCGGTCTCCCCTCAACTGGTGATACCAACATCGAGCATGGGGTCCTGGAAACCAGTATCATGCAGAAGCGGGGATATAATAAGATCGGGGGTTTTTCGCGCAAATGATGCACGCAGGAAAGGGATAAAACGGGACTCGCCGGCTATTTTGTATGGGAATTGCCACTCTAAATGTCCAACATCAACTTTGCCGCGCGATTATTAGCGCGGCCGAGCTAAAATTGGAAACTTTGAAGGGAAGTACTCGAGTACCGCAGACCAGTGCTTCCAGTCGTCCAGTCTG
>LN890974.1:459438-473546 GCA_900010015.1 Tuber aestivum
CTTAACTGTTTAGGCACTAGTATTTGTCCCATTGCGCAACTTTACGTGTCCGTAGTCGACGGCCGTCCACCCCGTCCAGGACGGCGCCAAGGCAGTCCGTCCCGTCCAAAGACGAGACAGTCTCGTCCTTCGTCGTCCTCACCCCGTCTTGGACGGACTGGACGACTGGAAGCACTGCCGCAGACTACCACCTCTGATGTCCAACTCGTTTTTTTATCCAGTTCGGCCGCGCTAGTCCTTGATGTCTCCTCATGGCGCTTTTAGCGCGGGTGGTGGTTCGCGCGCCTAACCCAACTTGCTCGAGCACGCTACTCGAGTGTAATACTCGTACTCGTACTGTACCATAAGTTAACCACTGCGGGCTACGAAACAGCCTCTGAAGGGGGGAGGCTCACCGGGGCTGGTTTGGTACGCGGGCAAAATGCTTTTACGAAAGTGATACTGATGGTGTAGATGAAGACATGCGGGTAGCGGTGCTGAGGGCGACGGAGGGATAAATTCTGGATTGGGCCGTACCAGTGTACGAGGATAGTATCATATGCTCTTAATTTAGTAGTCATTGGACCCCTACCCAGGGCAGGACTTCATCGATTCTTGTCACTAACCCCCCCCTTCGTGTCAACTCTACCCACGCCGCACGACCGCATCCCCAGCCGCCGCTACCCTTACTGGAAAGGTGACCCCGCAGGGCAATTCGGGCGTGTGCTCGAGTACCTTCTCCACGCCCACATGGGCAGACTCGTGAGAGCAAATGCAACAGACACTTCGAGATATGATACTACAATCTAACACCGGTATTTGATCGTGGAGCACACTGTATTTTTGGAGTTTATGAAACAAAGCGACCACCGCTGGGATGACCCAACCCACACATATCATCCATGTCCGAGGGGGCTACAGGTAGCCCATGTTCAGCGGGCCAAAGCCCACTGTCAGATATCCCCTCCTTCAGCTTTAAATACAGACAGTATTCCCTCCTCTCTCGAAAGAAACTCCTCTCTTCATCACGCAGAACATCCATCAATCGAGAATCACACCAATCGCATTTCACACAGCATATCACTATTCATCAATTGAAAATCACTCCAATCGCCTTACGCAGACTATCGCTCTCTGACGATCGAAAATCACTCCAACCGCACACTCGCAAAAAAAAGAAATCTCCCCGCATTTTCCCAACATGTCAGGCTACTACGGCAATTCTCACTCTTCTCGGGGCAGCGGATATGCTGCCGGGAATTCTAACTCTTCTCAGGGCGGTGGATATGCTGCCGGGAATACTTACTCTTCTCAGGGTGGTCTGCATGGCGAAGCTGGTGCTGCACTCAGAAGATCTTCTGCCTACGCACCTAACTATGGCAGCAGTGGGTATTCGCAGCAATCGCAGTATCAGGGCTATGGCCAGTCTGGTACTAGCGAATGGCAAGGATACGGGGAGGAGGATGTTGAGCCCATCAAGGAGGAAATTAGGGCTATCAAGTCTGCGTCGGTGTCCTCGACCAGGAGTGCAATCCGTGCCGCTGCGCAGGCGGAAGAAAACGGTTTGGAAACACTCCGTCGTCTCGAGAGCGAACGGGACCGCGATGCTAGCAGAAACCTCAGCCAAGGGACCCGGGACCGCATTCAAAACCCTTGGCGCTTCGAGAGTGGGGGGGGGTTGGGAAGTGAGAGCTTTCGCCGCCGGTAACCGGGTTGATAGATAGAACGAGCAGATCGACGGGATCATGAAGGTATTTCTGTCACCCTATCCAGTAAATTGAAAACAGTATTGACCCGCACAAACAGGTTAATCACCTCATTGACCAAATCACCCTCAACCACAGTAGTCTCCACATGATTCATTAGATGGAAATGCTTCAGGGTATATGTTGAGGAGCTATAGTCGTTCTTGTGGTTCTCCTTAATCGTGCCTATATTCTGTTCCCCCCCCGTCCTCTTAGTTGTATTCGAAATTGCTGTCGTGTGTCTGTTTTCCTGCTTCTATTTTTCTTTTCTTTTCTTCTTTGCCCTGATATCTTGCTTGTTTGTATTCGAAAGTTCTGTTCTGTGCCAGTTTGCTTTGCCGTTAGTAGTTTGAATTTAGGCGGGAATTGCGATTTGTGGCTTTTATTATTATCTTGAGATAGTTTTTTGTTTAGGCAGTATGCACTTGTCTCTTTTTGTCTTGCTCCAACGCACTCCACGGCATAGCGAGCAGTACACTCAAATACTAGCACATTTTACAATCTTGACTGACGCTCAACTCATTGCATCGCCTAAGTCTGGATGCATTATGGCTCTCTATTGTTGGAAATTAGTGCTTGCTGCGCTGGATGCTCTTGGACGTGCCTAGAACACTGTGGATGAGAACCAGGGCATTCTTGCCTCTTGGTTGAAGCAGATTCCATACTGGAGGCGTCTCGTCCGCGAAATATTTTTCTTCTGTGGACACCGTTGCTGCAGACTAGCGGTATGGGGCAAAAAAAGTTCTTTGCACGCTAGTTTTCAGGGGGGAGGAGGGGTGAAAGTTTCTCCACGGAGGTTTGGGAACTCGGAGAAGTAATTATGGGTCCTGTATTTCTTTACTCCCTTCCTTTCTGATCGAATTAAGTTTTTTTTTTTTTTTTTTGTTTTTATTCATTTATGCATCTAGCCGTATGGCTATGGCACAATATAAAACTACCTATGGAACATAACCACAGTTTACCCCACATCCACCCCTACTTCCACAGTATCAGTTCTTAGCCTGCACCTCCTGGCCTACCCTGTAGACCATTTCCTATGCCAGTGCCAGTGCCCCCCCCACTCAGTGTACTCCTGCCACTGACCTCCCGATTGTCTGGCAAGTGTGATTTCCTCTCATCCCCTGAAATGCCCGCCAAAGCTTGAGCGATGCATCTTTTCCCTTCTCAGTCCACAAGAGTTTGGAAAGAGTTAGCGCTCCCATCCCCAGCCTGCTCTTTGCCCTCTTCCTCTGCCCTGCCAACAGGCGGCAACTCAGCAATACATGCTCAACTGTCTGACTAGCAGCACCGCAGAAGCAGGCAGGTGATGCTATCTTCCCAATACGGTGTAGATAATGTCCACAGTCAACATGACCAGTTCTAAGCCTGCTCAAAAGTACCCTCGTTCCTCGCTCTCTGCGATCGAATACCACCCTCCACCGCTTACTCGGCGTTCCACCATACCTCTTGCCCTTACCTGCTACTGACAATCTATAGTGGTTACTCCACTTCTGCCCACAAAGCTCACGTGCTCGCCGCCGCAAATATGCTACAGAGGTGTAAGCATATTGCCCACAGCGTGCCAATTTAGCTCCCTCCTTCGCAAGTTTGTCTGCCTGCTCATTCCCTTCCACCCCACAGTGTCCCTTTACCCATCCTACTGTAGTAGAAATGTTGTGTCTCGCAGCTCTTGCAACAAGTGCCCATATCCGCTTAACAATGGCCTCGCCTGAAGAAGTTTCCCTCCGCCCTACTCGCTGTACTGCTGCCTGATTATCAGCTAGGACTAAGATCTTTTTCTTGTCCTCTCTAACTGCCATCAATATTGCATTGCGCACCCCAGCCTCAATACCTACCAGCTCACTATCGTAGACCTCCATCTCCTTTCCAAGAGGAATCCTTGCACCGTGCTCCTGACCAGTACTATCTCTCCTCCACCAGCCTGCTCCTACCCCCCCTCTCATCATAGATCCATCCGTAAAGATCAAAACCTCATCACTCTCTTCCTGCCGTGTTCTCATAATTTCTATAATATTCCCCCCTTTTTCTTTGTTCACTCCTCCAGCCTGAATAGTAGGACACTGTCCCCTTACCCCACCCTTATAACCAACCTTTTCAATCTTGCTTCCGCTAGATCTTGTAAGCTCCCGTAGGCTCTGTGCCATCTTCTCACCAGGGGTAATCCGCTGTTCAATACTCCGGCTCCCTCTCCCTTCCCGGTAAGCCGAATCTCGTTCCCCAAATGATATTTTCCTCTGCCCCACTAAACTGCTAAAGTCATGGCCATTGGCCCCCGATACAATCAATATAGCCTGTCGATATGTGCGCTCCTGCAGCCGTACTGACATGGGAGGCACTTGGGTTTCGATAAGCACTGCCTGCCCTGGGGTACTCCGGAACATTCCCCCAATTCGCCGTAGGTTTCGCATGTTTACTGTATCCACCTGCTCTATCAACGCTCGTTGATTCTGCCACCATGCATTTGATCCAAACTCAAAGCTCGCTCTTGCACAAGCCAGGTAGAGCTGTCGGGCGGACCCCACTCCCATTCCCTTAGCCATACATAATCTTGTTAGAAGCCCACCGCTAATCTTCAGAGCTGCCAGCTTCTTCTTAATATGCGCCTGAAAATTTAGGGCATCATCAATCCAAACACCCAGAACCCGGATATGCTTTGATGATCTAACAACCTGACGATTCGGTAGTGTCACCATGCCTGGGCCTCCCCCTATGCATACTAGCTCTGTCTTATTCCACTCCCAAATGAGACCATTTGAGTCATTCCACTCCTTTGCTGCTACCAATAATTCCTCTGCAGTAGTAGCGTTCATGGCCTGGTTTTGACCACTGATTCTTATAATCACATCATCAATAAAACTGGTCACGCGAATTCTCTTCTGCGCAAACCTCTCCTGTAATAAATACAGCAACGGGGCTAAATAGATATTGAAGAGAGCTGGAGAGCATGGGCTCCCCTGAGGAATTCCGGTATCAACTGCTGCCCATGGTCCCTGGGCCCCATCAAATCGTAGACTTGCCGTACGGCTGCTCATGAAATCCTGAACCCAAGTCGCGAGGTATGTTGGGTACTTTAACTTAAGCATGGTATTAACCAAAGCCCCACGTGAGACATTCGTAAATGCTCCTTTCACATCAATAGCAAGAAGCATGACCTCTTGCCCATCCCGTATCTCCTCTACCATATCCTGAATGGTAAATGCTACCGACAATTCCGCAGACCTTCCCTTTCGGCCACCATACTGATTCGCGTGCAACTTGCCAGCCTCCTCCCCTAGTAACTGTAACCTCCGTGCTACAATGCTCTCATTCACCTTACCCACAGCATTCAGAAGTGAGATTGGTCGATAGGCCTTTACTACACTGTAGTCTGGTTTATTCGGTTTAGGGAGAACAGCAACAACTGCCCTCTTCCACCGCTCTGGATGAACTCCCACTCCTATCATAACATCTGCTGCTGAAAGTATCCAATCCTGGAGAATTGTCCAACATTTTTGAATAACGAGAAATGGTACACCATCCTCTCCAGGTGCCTTATTAGGAGCTTGTAAAAAGATAGCTTGCTTGACTTCCTCGACTGTGACCCTCTCAAATGCCCCCTGATCAACAAATTCCACTTCCCTATCTGGAGGCGCGCTGGGTAAAAGCTCCTCACGTAGGGCTCGTTCCTTTTCTGCGAATGAAACTGCAGTTCCCAGTCCCGTTGACAATTCAGGCAACCTAGTAGTCTGTCCTCCTCTGACTACCCTAAGGATCTGCCACAAGTCACCCCGTCCTCTTTCTGCAACAAAGTCCTCCCACATCTTCTCCTTCTTCTTTCTTATAGCTCTGAAGTAGACATTACGGCAAGTTTTATAATACTTCCATGCTTTAACCCGCTCCTGTTCCAATACCGATTGTTTCCACTGTCTCCGTGCCCGAGTTGCAGCACTGCACAGTACTCCCAACTCCTTATCCCACCATCCTTTAGACCTCCAGTGTATTTTCTTCCTCCTAAACGATGACATTCCTAACCCCAATGCCTCGTCTAACAACCTTGCCAACTCATCCCCATTGCAAGCCTTGCAAGCCTCACTCCACTCTCTATCTCTTTCTCTAACAGCCAGGCCTACCACCCTGATGCACTCCGCCCACTCCTCCATAGTAGCCTCCCTAGTTATATAATGTCCCAGCATCGGTGACACTGCCCACTCTGCCTTGCCTATAACCTCGACCACAATTGCCTCATGGTCAGACCCAATATCTTCATCCCCATAAATAGCCCACCTGGTATCCATTTGACTGGAATCCACATTACACCATGCAAGATCCAGAGTACTGCAAGAACTACCACGCTGCCATGTAGTAACACCCGGCTGGTTTAGCAGGTACAGTCTCTCACGGTCCATGGCCTCCAATAGAGCTGTGCCTCTTGTATCTGCAGTCCTGCAGTTTCCATCCCATACCTCATGGTGTGCATTGAAGTCTCCAAGCAGAAGAAACCCTTCTGCCCCTGCCAGCCCCACTGGCCAGCGGTCCATCACCCGCCCCTGTATAACATGCCCAGCATTGTATACATTACATACCCGTAACCTGAGTCCCCCTTTTTCCACATCCACAATCATCACATCAGCTTCATTCCAAAGTTCCGGTCGAGCACAAAAAAGTAGTCCTGTATCCTTCCGTATATAACTACATACGCGCGGTTTTCTGCCACCTCCAGCTCGTATGACTAGATGGTAACTCGGATGCATTACTGTTACCCATCCACTGGTCGTATCGCCCACCCAAGGCTCCTGAATCACTACCATGTCCACCCCACTTCTTGTTTCCAACGCGCCTTGCATACATATAGTACTCCTATTACAATTCACCTGAAGTATTCGTATATGTTCCGTCATGATAAACCCACAGCTACCTCAGTTGTATCCATTTCCACTTGCTTCTGAGTCCCCACAGGACCTATGTTCCCAAGCACGTTCTGCTTAGCTTGCTTCCATGCCTCACAGCCCTGCCAAGTTCCTGGGTGGGTACCCCCACAGTTTGGACACTTGACCTTATAGTGTGAACAAAGCCTTTGCCTGACATCACAGCTGATGCAACGATGATGGTACCCAGCATGAGTGCCTGAACACAAATAGCACTTTGGTAATCTTGTACACTGGTACCAGTGGTGGCCAAGGCCTGCACACTTGGTGCATTGTACTACCTCTCCCCGGGACCTAAACCTTCGAAGTCCAAGTCTGCTACCTTCAATAGAGACAAATCCACGGGAAATTAGTGCTGCACGCTCTGTCTCCATAGAAACATGAACCACCAGAGAATCATAAGGCTCACTCCCATTTGCCCGCACACCTAACCAACGCGGATCCTTCATAACTTTGATCCCATTTTCAATCTCTATTGTCTTTTTCAAGTCACCCATCGTATCTTTCCACTTTCTATCAACCCCATAAACCACGATCCCTGCCCATCTTTCAACCAATGCGACGCTTTCCACATCTAACCCGACGTCTTTCAGCATTGTATTTATCTCTCCACCCATCTGCTGTAGCCTGGCAGCGCTACTAGCATCAAGTGTGGTAACTATCAACTTCTGCCCAGCAGTCTCATTTTGGCCTCTGCGAACTGAGTGCACAATACTTGCACCCCCACTCTGTGTCTCCTCGTCCAACCTCTCTCGAACCCTTTGGACCGCCTCATTTGTGGCCCTTACACCCCCCGCTAGTGTAATTACTACTTCTTTCTTGCTACGCCTCTCCTCTCTCATCAACCTCTGATTTTCTGCCTTCATTTCCAACAGTTTTCTACTTGCCGGCGGTGCATACGCCCCACTGGCAGCAGCTGCTATCCCAGCCCACGATTTTCTCTCGCTCGCTCCCACCTCTCTGACCACTCCTATCTCATTCTGATATGCAACTGGTGACTGAAGACCGAGGCTGTGATCGCCCTGGCCTGGATCCCTCACGGGCAGTGCCTGGCCAGCAACTATCGCTGTAAGTTCACCCACAGTTGTTATCAGTTTCTGTAACTGCACTCGTATCGCCTTCAATTCCTCCTCCCTTTTCCCGTCCCGTTCCTTGAGCTCTCTTATCTGCTTTGCCATCTCAAGTTCTGCCCCTGACTGTAGACTCCTCTTTCCCCTGGCTGGTGCCCACCGGCTGATATTCATACCCGACAATGCTCCCTCTTTTGACCGCGCCCTCTTCAATCCACCCCTACATTGATCCTCCTCCTCTACCTGATCCGCCCAGCTAACCCCGCTACTCCTCTTCTCCATACCACCTGGAGTAGGCGTCCCAGCTTCTCCTCCACTACTGCAGACTAACTCACTACCATGCTCACTTCCCATGTCTTCTGTAGGAGATCCACCCATGGAGACATCATCCTGCTCCAAGTCTGTAGCAATGTCATCTTGTGGCCAGGATCTTCCACCAGGATCTGTCAGCGGTGATGGCTCCAAGACCACATCCATTCTACCTCCTTTCCCAGGCCCAGTATCCCCGTTGCGTGATAGTATACTATCTGGTTGCCTTATTGTCCTACTTGGGGTCCTATACGTTTTGGTAGGCCTCCGGACCCTTCCCAAGCCATCTCCCACCACCTCCCTTACTCTTTCCCTATCATCCAGCCCCCTCAAGTTCCGACCTTTGCCATCACGTTGTTTTCTTGAGTTCAGAACCATGGTCCACTCTTCCTGGGTGAGCTCCATCTCAGGTGCTGGAGCCCTGTCGTTGTTGCTTGCGGCGTATGTTTGCTTATTTGTCTGCTAACGCAACCAACCTTGGCGGCCCCCCCAGCAGCTGGGTGTAAGCGAGGTTTGTGTGAATAGGCCCAGCGCACCAGGTGAACAAATGCACCCGAGTAAATGGTGAACGGAGCCTGGGCTGAACAGGATGCTTGATCAGTGGTGGTGGTGGGGCCGCTCCCGTTGAGTAAAGGAAGTTGATCGAATAAGTAGTCAGCGTTCTCAAAACTGTTTGTCCTTCTACCTTGCCAGTCTCTCTGTCACTGTCCTTATCGTCTTTTATTCAATTCAGGAAGTTATCGCCGAAGCAATACCTTGCTGCATTCAAGATAAAATATATATATGACGGGCCCCCGATATACCTGGGAACGCATTATTTGCAATGGTCTCGTATGCTAGGATTGTCTGTGATATATTCCAAGTAATGGCCGTTTCTGTTATGCAGTGAAGCCAACTGATCATAGGGAGATGGGATTCCGTGAACGTTTGGCGATTTTTTGTTGTCAGAAAAGGTGTCCATGGCAGCCCGAGCAGTGCGGGAGGTGCCCACGGATTAGCCCCGCCACCCGGGTACCCGTAAGGAAACATTTCCCCCAACGCCGTATAGGCAGACGCCTGAGCACCGGTAGGGGCAGGGAGGGGGCGGTTTTATAACAGACAACAGACGACGCTTTGCCTCTGTGGGGCCTCCTCTATGGGGAGCAGAGCCAAGGTCGACCCGTTTCGCAATAAACTAGCTTACAGGCGGAGAGGATGATTTATTACCACTTGTTTTTCTTCTGGTGTTAGGCAATGGGAGGGATGGAGGACAGGCCATTTGCAGAAGAAGGGACACGACGCTTCAAAAGTACTGGAATCTACTCGAGTACGGGTGCACCTCGCTATCCCGGACGACTAAAATCCGAAGGTTCTGTAGGGTACAAAGAATTATCTAATACAACTGCTTAGAGGGGAGCGGGTGGGTTTTCACACGGGTGACATTATTATAATAAAATATTATGATACCTCTCTGTCGCAAGAGCTCCGTCACAGCTAGGGCCTAGGGGATATTTCGCGGGAATCGAGAGTGATGAAAAACTCAAGAGCAAGAGCTGGCCAATGCCGGGACGGAAGAGAGTGCTGGTCTCTGTTCTATTGTTCCCTTTCTTTTCTTTTCTTTTCTTTTTTCTGCTTGCTGGTAGGGTGGTGCTGACGCGCTTGGAAGTCCACCCAGGTTAGAAGCAATTAGTTTCTATGTGACGGAGGTGGAAGCACAGGTCTCAAACAACATACAGTAAAAGGGTTTCTGTGGGGATGGATTGGTAGTATGATAGGCAGAGGCTTCAAAGCTGGGGTCTATGTGTGAGGTTCTGATGCTTGAGGGAAAGGTGAAGGTATTAGTGATGAACGGGGTCGTAGCAGGACTTCGATGGGGGGGGGGTACTCGAGTACTTGAATGTAATGTAATACGGCACGTGAGCCTAGCCCCTCCCTACTAATACCGTGCTAGCACGGCTGAATTGAAGTTGCACACTGTGTACGAGTACCGTACTGTACAGATAGCTTACAATTTGAGAGGATAAGGAGTGACTCGCGACCCGGTGGGAGATTCCCGCCTCGTCCGGGGCCCTTGGTAGCAATCCCACCGGGTCCTGCAGGGGCTCCCGGCCATTATGAGCGCTACCATTCATTATCATTGCAAACCCCAAATCCATGCCACTTTCCCTTACGGCCTCTTCCCCATATGGTTCCAGAAGAACTCTTTATCCTGACGATTCAGTGCCGTGATCTATAGCTTCTCCTTCTTAAAACTTAATATCAAATCGGATACAACTACTCAGGCCAGAGTATAAATGTTCGTACACTCCGGATTTGCATTAACACCTTCACCAAGGGTCTTTCAGCCGGCCACAGTGATCCACGGTGATACACAATAGTGGGCAAAGATAACGTATCATCCTAGTATAGCCGTGTAGGTGTAGGAACTACTGGCGCATACGCTAGCGTTCTCTTAAATCTAGGTCAGTACTCGTACATACGCACGTCCTGAAACCCCAGCAAAACCAGGACAATCACAATGGATCACCCGGAAGTCCCAAGTCCGCAGCTATCCGCTGTTTGGAATCCCCAGGATCCGGCGCGAGTAACAATGACGGACCGGAAGCTCCTCCGAAGCGAGAAACGGGAGAGAGACGAAGGGCAAGCAGAATAGGCACGATGCACAGGGAGCGGGGCTAGGAGAAAGTAAAGATGTGTGGAGAGGAATATGGGGTCAGGCGAGGGGGCTGCGAGGACCCACCCGCCCCGCCCGAGGACTAATCTTTATAACTGAAGGGGGGGAAGGAAAGAAACAGATTTAGAGTAAAATCCTTCGACGATAGAGAGAGCACAAGTACGAAAGCGTCTTCGTGTGTCTGCGCATGTTCATCGCCCTGTTGTGCAAATGTTCACTATTAGATTCACATGTCGCTTCCTATTCTCCTCCGTTATTAGCTACATGTATGATACGAGTACACCGTGTCTAACGCCCCCCTCGGGGACATACCACGACCCCACTCATTATCAATATCCTCAACTTTTCCCTAAGTTTTAGTCGTCCGAGGTAGCGTGGCGCGACTGTACAGTGCTCGTATACCGGTGTTACTCTTGTGGAGAACTGTGCCCCCCTTTTCTACAAACGGATTGTGCTCTATCCCTCCCGCCGACCGCCCTTCACCGGGGGGCAGAGAGGTGGTAATGAGGTGGTCTCCTCCGTCTGAAGGCTGGATGGTTGCGAAATGGGTGGATCCTTGTTCTGCCCCCAATTAGAGGCCGCCCCAAAGCAGAGCCTAGCCTGTTGTAAAAACCGCTTGGACCCTACCGGTACTGGAGGATTTATAGGACGTTGGGCGGAATTCTTTCCTTATGGATACTCGGATGGGGGAGCCAATCCGTGAACAACCGTCGTACCGCTCAACCCGCCATAGACACTCCTTCTAGTAAACAAAAACTCGCAAAGCGCTCACGGAATCTCTTCTCCTCACAATCAATAGGCTCCGCTGCATATCAGAAATACTCATTCCGTGAGAATGTTCATAAACTATCATAATCTCTATATCCGAGTGCAATGCGAATAACGTACCGTATCATACCCCACGGCATACCGTGAAAACCCGAAGAATTGAATCTTACGTTAAGACGTCTAGAATTCCTTCTCTTGGATACCGGTAGGGGGCCGGAAGCACAGCCAAAAAATGACGCACTGAGGCCCCGGCTAGAGGCGAAAGTGGAGGAAAAAAAAAAAGGGAAAAACACGGCACGATACTAAGGAAGACAACTCCAACGCCCTAGCTCGAGGTTCAATCATTCGAGTTTATACGGTAGTGGGCCATACTTGTTGGACGTGTGTGGACGATGGGGTGAGATGGCTGTATTTCCTAGCTACGACAAAGGCTGTAGATAAAGGAAATACTCGTACATGACTGTTGAGCCTCCTCTCTCGCTGTTGGATCACTCAAAAACCCTAAATACCTATATATGAGGGTAGCCACCTGTACCACCCGCTAACAATAATGTAAGCAGGTTCGAGCGATGCAACAGGTTGAGCTTCGGTCAAGATTATACGATAATAGTGGCCAGTATTTGGGTATATGAGCTCGCTATGCTATGGAGTACGTTAGAGCGGGAGAAAACGAGACAAGCGCAGACTGCCCAAATAAAAGCTATTTGGGTGCAATAGCAAAAACCACAAATCCCAATTCCCATTCATAGTTAACGACAAAACAAACCGGCACAGAGCGGCAATTCCGAATGCCAAGAAAGGCGGTGGTGAAGAAGAGGGGGGAAAAAAAAAGGGAAACAGGAATATGGGTACGTGACGGTGGTTTCGGGTACAGCCAGGTGAGAAGGGAGAGAGAGAAAGAAAAGAGAAGCAGGAAATACAGGCACGATTATGCAGGAATATAAGAACAGTTGTGACGCCTCAACATATATCTCGAGGAGTTTCTATCTACTAAAATTTGCGGAGTCTTCTCTGGTTGAGGCTGATCTGGTCATCGACATGATCACTCTGTTTCCACAGGTCAATACTGTTTCAATCAATTGGATGGGGTGACAGAAATACCTTCTCCGTGATCCTGTTGATCTGCTCGTTCTGTCTATCAACCACTTTACCACTAGCAATAGCTATCCCTTTCAACCGTGCGGTAACAGCCACCAGCTGATTCAAATCGGAGTTAATCTCATCCTCCGCACGATCATCGTCCGAGTCTGGCTCAAATTGATGTCGGGATCTCTCGGGATCGCTTGGCTCCCTCTCACTCTCGGCGCGCTCAGCTGTTGTATTGATGCCCCTTCCAATCACATTCTTGCTATCATATCCAAACGCCCTGGTCCTATCTCTTTCCTCCCTCTCATGCCGATTGCGGGCAATTATCCTAGCTTCCTCATCCCGAGCGCGGCCTTTAGAATGGAATAGGCCCTTCAGATTAGGAGAAAACAATCCGCGATTAGCATGTTGTAGTTCCCGTGTCTTCTCTTCCGCAATATGATTTTGGATCTCGGCGGTGCCCAGGTTTTGCTCGGTATTGGTTAAACGGTCGCCCTGGCCCCGGAGAGAGTCGAGAATTGCTGAACCGGTTTCCTCCGTCTGGGCAGCGATTTTTAATGCATTTGCGGTGCTTTTCTTGGTTTTATATTTGACCTCCCTGATCTCTCCCTTGATGTTCTCCGTTTCATCGTCACTCACTTGAGATCGGCTAGCGCCTGGCTGGCCATCGTCCTGATACTGAGACCGCTGTGGGTGCTGATAAGAACTTCCGTATCCAGTGCCGCTACCGTAGCTAGAGGGTGCTCCGCCGTATCCACCGCTCCGAGAAGATCCGGAACTCGCGGCGGCGTGCCCACCGCCCTGAGGAGAGTAAGGATTCCCGTTCCGGTTGCCAAAGAGACGGCTGCGGTTAGCATCATCGCCCTCTGGAGCTCCATTGCCGTAGCGTGGCATGTCAGGAAAACGGGCGGAGTTTTACGAGTGTGTGATGGGAGTGATTCTCGGGTGATGGATAGTGGCGCTCTGCGTAGTGCGATTGATGTAATTCTCGATTGACGGGCTGTGATGTTCGGTGTGGTGGAGGGAGAAGTTCCTTGAGAGAGGGAGGGGGGGGGGATACGGTTCGTATTTAAAGCCGAACGAGGGGAAAGCTGACAGTAGGCTTGGCCCCGCTGAAATGGCGACCGGTAATCTGCAAGGACATGGACAACAGGGGTGGGCTAGGTGGAGAAGTTACACCCTGCAGAGCCACCTTTCCAGTAAGGGTAGCGGCGCCCCCGGTGCGGCTGTGAGGCGAGAGTACTCGAGCAGGGTTGGTGAGAAAGGGGTGGCCAGTGGTACAAGTACCGTACTCGAGTAGTCTACATTAGAATCGACGAAGGTTATGGGTCTTGGCGTTCAGGTTGTGCTCGGGTACGGGTGCTCGTATCATACTGTAGACTGCCAGCCACACTTGGAAAGCCAGGGAAAAAAAGGGCAGTTCAGGGTTTAGCCCTCCGTCGCCTTTAACACCTCTACCCTCATATCATCATACACTGGTGCAGTGCACTATCACCCGCAATAAACTCAAAGCCATTCCGCCCGCGCAACTGTACTCGCAGTGCTTCCAGTCGTCCAGTCGGACTGGCGTCGACGGCCGTCGGACGGTTGCCGT
>LN890974.1:478543-491537 GCA_900010015.1 Tuber aestivum
TCATGCAGAACACTCCCCAGGTTGTAGACATACCGGAGAGTGTCCTCATGGTCTAATCCAAGTGTTTTTTCTTTGTGTTCTATGATACGACGATACAGCTTCTCCGCTTCCCCATCCTCTCCCAACTCACGCAGAAAAAAGGCCAGGTTTTGAGCATTGGTAAGGGTATCGGGATGTTCCGGCCCGAGTGCTTTCTCCCGACCTTCTAGTGCACGTCGGGTCATTTTCTCCGCCTTTGCAACTTCTCCCCGGTGATATAGCACCATAGCCAAGAGGGCTATAGACCTTAAAGTATCTGGGTGTTCTGGTCCGAGAGTTTTCTCGGCAGTTTCCACTGCGCGCTCGTACACCTCCTCTGCTTCTTCAAACTTCTTCAAGAGGTCCAGAATGCCAGCTAGCTTATTGACGCTATCAAGGGTGTCGGGGTGGGTAGGCCCAAGTGCCTTGTCTCTGATGTGCAGCACCTGTCGATATAACTCTTCTGCCTCAATGTGTTTGCCCTGTCTGTAGACTACCGAGGCAAGGTTGTACATACAACGAACAGTGTCCGGGTGGCTAGGACCGTATGCTTTCTCTGTGCGCTTCAACGCATCCCGATTCATTTCTTCTAATTCGCCTTCTCTACCCTGCTTCCGAAAGAGTAATGCTAAGTTATAAATGCTGTTAAGAGTATCGGGATGTTCGGGTCCGAGTAGTCTCTCTCTACCATCAAGTGCTCGACGCTGCATCTCCTCGGCCTCTTCATACCTCTCCAGGTCGCGTAGTGCCCTAGCCAGCTCGTGGGCACTCAGCAAAGTCTCCGAATGCTCGGGCCCGAGGGCTTCCTCTCTCACTTGTAGCACGGATCGGTGCATCGTCTCTGCGTCGTCGTATTCCTCCATATCTTGAAGGACAAGACCTAGGTTGGTGATAGAGATGAGAGCTTGCGGGCTCTCGGGCCCGAAGACTTTTTCCCCGACCTTCACTGCGCGCCAAAGCAACTCCTTTGCTTCAGGGAGCCTCCCCCATCGCCGGAGTGCGATGGCCAGGTTATTAGCAACTCGTAGTGAGCTCGGGTGATCCGGTCCCAAAGTTCTCTCCCTAACTTCGAGTTCACGTCGATACATGCTTTCAGCCTCTTCATTCCTGCCCAACTTTTCCAGGTCTGGAATTAAGAGATTGATGCCCAGAAGTGTATTGGGGTGCTCTGGCCCAAACACTTTCTCTCTAGCTTCCAATGCACGCCGATTCAGTCTTTCTGCCTCCTCGTGTTCTCCGAGCAATTGAAGCACTCTGGCAAGACAGGAGATACTGTTTAAGGTGCGAGGATCGTCTGGTCCGAGCACCTCCTCCCTTCCCTCTAATTCCCGCCTATGCAGTTCCTCTGCCTCACGACATTTATTTAGGTCCACCAGTACGAGGGCTAGGTTGCTAACAATAGTAAGAGTGTCGGGATGTTTCCGCCCAAGAAACTTTTCCCCGGCTTCCAGCGCACGCCGTTGCATTTCCTCCGATTTTTCGTACTGTCCAAGTTCCCATAAAATTGTCGCCAAGTTGTTCATGCTGATAAGGGAATTGCAATGTCCAGGGCCGAGGGTTTTACTTGTTATTTCCAGCTGTTTCTGGTTTAGGCTCTGGGCCTCGATGAGGTTTCCTCGACCGTGCAAGATCGTTGCTAAATTGCGCATCGTACTGATGGTTTCAGGTTTATCTGGCCCTAGGGTCTTTAGAGAGTTATCAAATGCACGCCGTAGCAACCTCTCCGCTTCATCGTGCTTTCCTAGTTGAGCCAGAGTGAGACCTAAGTTGCACATGGTCGGGTACATGCTGGGATGATCCGGTCCCACATTCTTTTCAATGCCCTCTAGTGTACGCCGGCATATCTCCTCTGCTTCTTCATATCTTCCAAGATTGTGGAGCACCGATCCTATGTTATTCATGGTGGTGAGAGTGCTAGGGTGTTGCAGGCCGAATATCTTCTCTTGAACTCTTAGTATTTGTTGCTGTATGACCTCTGCCTCGGCATATTTGCCCCGGACACTGAGCATGGCCGCCAAGCCTCCACTGCTGCGGAGGGTGTTAGGGTGTTCTGTTCCTAGAGTCTTTTTGCAAGATTCTAAGGCCCGCCGATGCAAATCTTCCGCCTCACTATACCTCCCTAGATCCTGCAATACCGCTGCCAAATGGTACATGGACTCAAAGGTCCTGGGATCATCCACCCCGAACTTCTCCTCTCTAACTTTCAATGTATCTCGATGAATTCTTTCTGCGTCATCGTACTTCCCCTGGTGTCTGAGCGCAGCCGCAAGATGGCTGGCACTAGCCAATGTGCTCTGGTGGTCGTTCCCCAGAATCCTCCTTGCACCTTCCAGTGTACGCCGATATAGCTCTTCTGATTCGTCATACATTCCTTGATCAAGCAAGATAGTGCTCAAGAGATTAAGCTCGAGTAGATGCACCTTGCTTTCATTTTCATCGCTGACCTCCCCTCGGAAATCGATACACCGTCTTATTTGTATTTCTGCATCGTTGTAATAGCCTGCGGAATGGAGATATGATGCCATGCGGTAATAGAGAGAGCCATCAATGGGATATACGGTACCTTCCGTTGCAGCGAGTGCGTGTGGAAGATAAAGGGAGCAGATATGTCGTGTTTCATGCTTATCTTGGGGGAACAATCGCCACATCACCTCGAGTGTGGTGTTTCTCCAGTGAGTGACTTCATCAGCCGTGAGATATTCCCGGATAGATTGCTGTACTAGACAGTGAAGCTCATATACAGGTCTATCGCCTCGCTTTTTGGTAATCATTGAGAAGCCAATTAATTTCCCAATAGCCGTCCGAAACTCAATTGGGTTATCCATACCGGGCAGGTTAGACTGAGTCAGGAGTTCCTCTGGTATGCTCTGGCGGTCGAGAAAGGCAATCAACTTTAGAAGGTCTGCAGCCGCTGGCTCTTTCTCTGCGATTCGCTCAAAGGTGACAAAGTAGGTACTCAGCACGCTCTCCGAGGCATCCTCCCGGTAAATATCCGAAAAGTCTTTCGAGAGCACTAGCTTCTTTAATTCGTTGCTTTTCTGTAGGAATTGCCAATATTCGGATGGTGAAGAGCCGGTCTCTCTCATAAAAGCGGTTGCTCCTACAATAGCCAAAGGTAGATAATCCAAAGCATCAAGCACCATCTCAATAGCCCGTTCATCGTCTTTGCTCAGCAGACTGGGGCTCAAAATTCTACATGAAAACAAGTCTTTCGCTTCTTCCACCGCCATCTTTCTAACCTCGAGACACCGGCAATCTTCCCACTCTGCTATCGGCCGAGACTTCGTAGTAAAGATGATTGTGCCCTTCGAACCCTGTGGTATGGATCTCGATATCAAACTCTGGTTGCCCCTAAAGTCTTCCTCATTGTCGGCATTATCAAGAATTAGGATCCAGTCACCGCTATCTGGACTTTCGAACCACCTTTTCACCGTCATCAACAGTCCCTCGTCGTCCACGCCCTCTCTAATCGGAATTTGGGCAATCTGTATGACACGTCGATAGTCCTTGCTAAATTTGAGGAAGTCGCTCGCATTCACCCAGAATATATGGCAGAGGCCTTTATGCTGGTAGGCATACTCAAGTGCGATTTGGGTTTTGCTAAAAGGCTTTAGTAAATGGCTTGTAGAGAAAAGTCAAGGCATATACCCACCCACATCCACCCAACCCATAGAGTGCAATCCGGTTATGGATCTTGCACTCTGTTTGCTTCTTAATATCATCAATGACACTGGTTCGACCCCTAAATTCGACGTTCCGAGAGTACGGGACCATCCAGAGAGGTCTTGAACCTGCTCCGGAATCTGTAAAGACATTAGGAATTAGATTTCAAATGACTTGGGTGGGTGATAGTATGATCAATACCGCTGCCCGCTTCTTTGTCCTCCTCCTCATCAGACCAGTAATGACTGACAATATTTACGGCATTAAAGCTATTGACGTTTCCACTGTAGTCGCCCACGACATTGTGTCCGGGTATATACTGCCTCGCGCTGGCGCCCGGACTGACGAGATTTGTTAGCAAAACCGTTTTGAGCTGCAGAGCGAGGTCGATGGGCTTTAACAGGGATAGCATACACCTCCATCTCAAGATCACCTTCACAAGTGAGGCCTAGGGCAGGCCCCACAAGAGTCGAACGAGATGAAAACTCTAGAAATAAGGGCTGGGAAATACGAGAGCAGCGGTCTCCAATCCTTAAGTTACTTTCTTTCTCTTTCTCTTCTCTGTGCTTGTGGAACAATGCTGAAGTGTGCTTGTAGGCTGTCGTCTAGGTTGCCGCGGTCGGTTGATGGGTTAGGCGCCGAAGGTGGAGAATGATGCGAACCCTGAGCAACGTGACAGGTTTTGCGGGGATACCTTTTTTACCTGTTGAGGTCTGGGGGGTTTCCGAGGTTTAGGAGAAAGGTTGGGGTATTAATACCGTACAGTAACGAGCGGGGTCATAGCAGGTCTTCTAGCAGGCCTCCGGAGGAGTAGTGCTTTGGTCTCAGCAAACCTGGCGGAGCTATGGGACACGCCGGGGAATACTCGGGTATCATATCAATAGTCTGCCTCGCGTGGTTCGGGTTCCCAACCACACCGCGCCGAACAGGCCTTCAGCTCTCCTCTGTAAGGCTGTAGTATAGAATAGACATGCCAAGGAGCTGAGAATTCTGCTCCCTAAAAAAAAAAGTCTGTCTCCATCCTTTGCTCAAGTCGCAGGATCGAAGCCGCTCCCATTTTGGTGGTGACCCACCAAAAAAAAAAACGCGACTACAATCCGGCAACTGGGGTACTTGTCCACAAACAACCCCTCCGCCACACCCCCGCTTGTAAATTGGGGATTGCACTTACTTCTCATAACCTCTCAGGACTATTAGAGGCACTAGTTCTAGGGATATTTCATTTGTGGGCGATAGCTATTTCAACACAATTCTCCCACTGCCAGGGCTGCCAGAGGAGAGTGGTTGCCACTACCCGGTACCCTAGCAGCTAAACCTCAGGACAGATTTTCGATTTTGGCAGTGCTTGGGTACTACCGGACCATGCAGCCAAAAGCGATTGCGGATACTAAATTATATACTGTACTCAGGGAAGCTCTCCAACATAAAGCCGACCCTACATCATCAGAGCGGAAGGAAATTTCATCCCGGTAACTCGCCTCCTTCAGTTCACCCAACCCTCACCTGATACTGGTACAAGTATTAGGGCTCCGGGGGGCTTGGGCTCGGCATCGGCTCGTTCACGATACAGTACTCGAGAGCCTTCAACACAACCTAAACTCTTCTGTACGCATTAGCTAGGTTTTGGAGACTTGTACACGTATATATTTGTGATAACGTTGAGTCCGAATATCATGGCTCTGGTTCTAAGCATTCGCTAAAACAATTTTTTCTTCTATCAGATCAGATTTTCTTTAGTGTTTAAGTGCAATAGCTCGATTATTGGCTATAGATTGTGTTCCAATGCGCTTTGAACTTAATAAAGATAGGTGCTCATCCGGGCCCGGCACTGAAGAATCTCCTCCGCTTCCCCGCCCGTTACCTGATGTAGGGAGAGCCCCGCCAAGTCCCGATAGCGCCCGCAGCATCCTTCTTTACCCTCTGCCCTCCAAAATTTGTCGGTTAATATTCTTGGCCTTAGCATGCTCCTCCTGGAATCGGGGTATCACGCCTGGGTCATAAAGGTAGTGCTTACATCCCAGATCCGGAATGATTATTATCATCAGAAAGCTATCAATACATCGCCCCGAGTAGCTTTTCTTTGGAAAAGCGCACTGATGGTAGTTTGGGTGGAAGGATGGAAGAAGTAGGGGGAGAAGGGGAGGAGAAAAACATAACTCATAAAACATCTCTGAATTGGTTCCCCTTCCCTCTATTGAAGTCACGAAGGTCCCATCGTGATTGAGTGGCAGCAGGGCGGGGACGGGAGGTCTAATGTGTAGGCGGCAGGAGTTAGTATATCGTGAGGATGCAGAACATGTATTATATGGGAGCTAGGTGAGATGGGAGGGGCTTGAAGGTTTCGGAAGTTAGTTGGGGAAAACTGATGTTCGAGATTAAGGTTTCCAAGGGGTTAATACAGGTTCTTTCTATACTCCACGAAAGGAACTCGCGGGAGGCGAATGTCCGAGGCTGTTCAGGAATCTCCATCTCCCGAGGAGTTGTGGGGGTAAGTGTGAAGAGCACGTGGGAATACCGCCGAGACGTTCGGAAATAAATGACAGCGGAGTATAGCAGAACAGCAAAGATCTTTGTTCTGTCTGACAAGAAGTCCGTGCATATATAGCACCTCTCCTACTTCTCTTATTGACCTTTAGCCCATCGAATCTTCCCTTAACCCCTTAGACAGACTCTTAGCCACTATGTAGTCTGCTCAACCATCAATTTCCAGAACCACGATTCTATGGAAAGAGGAGCTGACAGGAGTAATCCTATGTGGTTCCCGCATCTGCCTGTTCCTGGAGGAAAGTCGTAACTCGATTACAACACAACACCACACATGCATGGGTACCGCGCGTCGATGAATCACCACAGCCCAGTCGTCTACTTAAGGCTGCTACCGGTACCGGTAGTGCCGGCGCAGTACTTGTGCTTCCTTGTCAGGCTAACCCGATCACAACCCCTGTAATGCAGATATCACCGCATGACTCTATGGTGGCACATTTTCTCTTGAGACCCAAAGGCGAACCGTCTCACAAATTAGACAATTATCTCAATATCTCGCCGCCGGGCCCCACCGATATCCACGCCCTCTACCGGTACTGCGCCAACCACCTCGCTTCTTCCAGCGCTCCTAAAAGCCGTCTATAGGGCGGGGTGGATGGTGGTAGTGAGGGGCCAAGTGGCCCATCGTCCTTCCGTGGGGGGCCTTAGGGGGGCGTGGTTTGTCCTATGAGCTGGGATTACTTTCCCACTTTGCGATCTCCAATAGCGCTTTGGAAATCGGGAGGTGCCGCTCGGCATGCCTTCACGATGTTTTGTTATCATAGTCTCTCGGAGAGCACGCTTTGGCTTCGGGCGCACTCTGGCTGCGGCAATGCACCAGAATTATTGGATCTATGCATCCACCGGAGAGGGAGCGGAAAGACTGTAGGGAAAGCCGCGAAGGATAGTGGAATGCCGGAGAGCTTGATGCTCGGGGTATTAGATGTGCGGAGACTATAGATAGTGGGAGTTTGTCTTTTCCTTTGTGAGCTATGGAGTTTGCAAGTAAGTGGGAGACACACCTGGGAAGGAAGGGAGGACTTGTCTGTCATTGTTATTGTATCTACTCCTGCCTTTACCATCGGTTAGTGTAGTAGACGAAGCAAAGAGTTTTTCCCCGCCCCCGAGTTGTGCGATTGTTTCGTCTGTGAACGCTTGGCGTTTCGTTTCACCTTTTCACCGTTTAGCTGTTCGCTGTCGCTATTCCCTCCGTCGATCAACGTTTAATATAGCGGATGAAAATCGTCATTTATTCAAGCGCTCAGCGACTCGGTGCACTTTTCCATGCGAGGTGTGCCTCCAATACTGAGCCATCAATTCGCGACCTGTTCACGGTAAACATTAGAAGACCGAGTTATGGAGGCGAACTGGCACCGACCGGGGCTGAGTATGATACTCTGCTCTCGAAATTTTGGGCTAGGGAATACAATAGGCTTCATTGAAATATCAAGGAACAGAGAACACAAGAGGCCTAAATTTAATAAAAGAGATAGGAACCACGAGTATCACGTGAACGACTGGTGGCTAGTGTCCCTCACGAACCCGCTCTGGACTTAAGTTTCGAGCGAGCTCGGCCCAGTTTTGTTGGTCACACAGTATCACTCGCTCAAACTGTTGGATTTAGTGCTTATCTGTCAAATAGACTAGTTTCCTTTTAGTTAGTTTCTCCTAGTACTTTCTTCGCCACTTTCTTCAACGTTAGTTACTGTTTGAGTTTTTCTTCATCTCTTCCCCATTTGTTTCACAACCGCACAACCATGCTATATTCAACTATGGTATTCTGAGGTTCTCATATGTTTACTGAGGGTTTGTCAGATTCTTTCCTCCGAGGTCCTCATATTAAATTTACCAGCCTCAGGTTTTTGATATTTCTTTTCTTTCACTTGATAGTTCAGTTAGCATAAAACCCCACAGCTGCGCAGGTGGTAAGAAAATCAAGCTTCTTTCTCATTAGCAGTCATATCAATTCACACAAACTAGTTAGAGTTGGAGCAGGTCAGAGAACCGGAGTGGAGATGACATTCCAAGCGTTAAATACACAAAAAAAGCAAATCTCCAGGTTCGTCCGCGAATACATCAGCTCCGCCCAGCCCCGTTAACTGGTAGAAACCGGTTAAGCGCTAACGGGGGTAATCACCGTGATCACTGTCCCCTCCTACTAATGATAGAGGCCGTACTGTACTGTACTCGCACATAGACCAAGAGCCGTATTTATGGAACTATCATCTGACGGATTAGCGTGGGGGCGAGGAAAGTCTAGGCATAGCCTTAGGATGAGATCTAGATTATAGACCGTACGAGAGGAGGCTACTCCAACGATGTGTGTAGCACAGGCTTCGGTTATCCTAGCTTTTACTGTTGTAAATCCTTTGGCAGGTGCGGGGAAACTTGAGGAACCGAACTGCTCTTCAATTTCTACAGAATACAGGAGTTATATACTATCCAACCTTAGCAGTCACTGTGGATGATCTGTCCAATACCAAGATCATGTCCCCATCTAGGCTTCCTAGCGTAGATACTATCTCGGCTCTCGCTTAATATATCCTCTGCTAAGGACTACAAGAATCTTGAGAAGCAACTATTTCCGACATTTACAACAACGGGATCGGCGAATGATGGGGTATGAAGGGAGGTGATACCACCGTCTAACCCCTCGGGACCAACAGCAAAAGCCTACCCTTTGTATGAGCGCGGTGCCAGGAATGAATGTGGGGCCGAGACCTTTTGCGAGGTTAGCGGCATATCCTCTGTCACAATTGCCCGCAGGTAACGTCAGTCACAGGCCGCAAGAGTGGCTTGGTCTTCCTACGATTTCTAAGGAGTCTAGTTATTATAGGAGCCCAGGGACATTTCCCTGTATAAGGCTAAATAGCATAGGACTATAAAATAAGGGAAGGGAATTCTAATTACAAGTGAATCCACCATCAGAACTTTAATGACACCTCGTGAAACTTTACATGTAGCTTTACAGCACTTTGGGCTTTGCTCTTCCCCGACGCCTCCAGCCTCCACTCCACAAACCCATTCTCCGCATTAGTCTAATAATCCGAGCCGACCTGTCCGGGGTACCGCTTCGATTAACTCTGGGCTTTTCCGTGCTATCTGACCCGACTTTCGAGACTTCGGTTCCAATATTTGCAGCCACTTGAATGTTTCCACAGCTGTCCGGCTCATGGCTGACTGACTTTCTTTCTTCCAATTCTGCCAAAAACCCTAAGCATTGGACAAAATCGGGATGGTCTTCTCCTAGAGTTGTGCCTATTCTATCTACCGCCTGCTGGTAATATTGCTCCGCCTCCAAAAACTGTCCCTGCTCTTCATGAAGGGCACCCAGACGACAGAGCGTGGTATAGGTGGAGCGATGGCCGAAACCAAGGGTCTTTTCTCTAGCATCTAGTGATCGGCGGTATAGCTCTTCTGCATCGCCGTACCTCTTGAGGCCTTGGAGTACGGCGGCAAGAATATCAGCCACTTTGAGAGTTTCTGGGTGCTCTGGCCCTAGCTCCCTCTCATAGCCCTGTAGTGAGCGCAGAGACAACTCCTCTGCCTCGACTACTTTATCTTGAAAGAAGAGAGCAACGGCAACAGCATTTGCAGCCCTTATGGTTTCAATTGCATCCGGCCCAAAAGTCTTCTCGCTAGCTTCCAGGAGACGGCGGTATATTTTCTCTGCTTCAGCATCATTTCCTCGAGATTGGAGCATGGAGCCGACGTTGGAGATGGCGGTAAGGGTTTCGGGATGTTCCGGGCCGAGAGTTTTCTCTAGGACCTCGACTATGCCTCGAAACATCTTCTCCCCCTCCTCATACTTTTCCAGATCATGCAGAACATTCCCCAGGTTGTAGACATACCGAAGAGTGTCCTCATGGTCTAATCCAAGTGCTTTTTCTTTGTGTTCTATGATACGACGATACAACTTCTCCGCTTCCTCGTTCTCTCCCAACTCACGCAGAACAAAGGCCAGGTTTTGAGAATTGGTAAGGGTATCGGGATGTTCCGGCCCGAGTGCTTTCTCCCGACCTTCTAGTGCACATCGGATCATCTTCTCCGCCTTTGCAACTTCTCCCCGGTGATATAGCACCATAGCCAAGAGGGCTATAGACCTTAAAGTATCTGGGTGTTCTGGTCCGAGAGTTTTCTCGGCAGTTTCCACTGCGCGCTCGTACACCTCCTCTGCTTCTTCAAACTTCTTCAAGAGGTCCAGAATGCCAGCTAGCTTATTGACGCTATCAAGGGTGTCGGGGTGGGTAGGCCCAAGTGCCTTGTCTCTGATGTGCAGCACCTGTCGATATAACTCTTCTGCCTCAATGTGTTTGCCCTGTCTGTAGACCACCGAGGCAAGGTCATACATACAGCGAACAGTGTCCAGGTGGCTAGGACCGTACGCTTTCTCTGTGCGCTTCAACGCATCCCGATTCATTTCCTCTAATTCGCCTTCCCTACCCTGCTTCCGAAAGAGTAATGCTAAGTTATAAATGCTGTTAAGAGTATCGGGATGTTCGGGTCCGAGTAGTCTCTCTCTACCATCAAGTGCTCGACGCTGCATCTCCTCGGCCTCTTCATACCTCTCCAGGTCGCGTAGTGCCCTAGCCAGCTCGTGGGCACTCAGCAGAGTCATTGAATGCTCGGACCCAAGAGCTTCCTCTCTTACTTGTAGTGCAGATCGGTGCATTGTCTCTGCGTCGTCGTATTCCTCCATATCTTGAAGGACTATACCTAGGTTGGTGATAGAGAGGAGAACTTGCGGGCTCTCGGGCCCGGGGACATTTTTCCCGATCTGTATTGTACGTCGAAGCAACTCCTTTGCTTCAGGGAGCCTCCCCCAACGGCGGAACGCGATGGCCAGGTTATTAGCAACTGTGAGCGTGCTCGGGTGATCCGGTCCCAAAGTTCTCTCCCTAACTTCGAGTTCGCGTCGATACATACTCTCAGCCTCTTCATTCCTACCTAACTCTTCCAAGTCTGTAGTTAAGAGATTGATGCCCAGAAGTGTATCGGGATGCTCTGGCCCAAGCAATTTCTCTCTAACTTCCAATGCACGCCGATTCAGTCTTTCTGCCTCCTCGTGTTCTCCGAGCAATTGAAGCACTCTGGCAAGACAGGAGACGCTGTTTAAGGTGTGGGGATGGTCTGGTCCGAGCACCTCCTCCCTTCCCTCTAATTCCCGCCTGCACAGTTCCTCTGCCTCACGATATTTATTTAGGTCCCTCAGTACGAGGGCTAGGTTGCTAATAGCAGTAAGAGTGTCGGGATGTTTCCGCCCAAGAACCCTTTCTCTGCCTTCCAGTGCACGCCGCTGCATTTCCTCCGATTTTTCGTACTGCCCAAGGTCCCGTAATATTGTCGCCAAGTTGTTCATGCTGGTGAGGGTATCGCAATGCTCAGGGCCGAGGGTTTTACTTGTCATTTTCAGCGCCTGCTGGTTCAGGCTCTGGGCCTTGATGAGGTTCCCTCGACCGTGCAAAACAGATGCTAAATTGCGCATCGTGCGGAGGGTTTCAGGTTTATCTGGTCCTAGGACCTTTAGAGAGTTGTCAAAAACACGCTGTAGCAGCCTCTCTGCTTCATCATGCTTCCCTAGCTCATTTAGGGTGAGAGCTAGGTTGGACATGATATGGTACATGCTGGGATGATCCGGTCCCACATTCTTTCCGGTGCCCTCAATTGTACGCCGGTATATATCCTCTGCTTCTTCGTACCTTCTAAGATCGTGGAGGGCCGATCCTAGGCCATTCATGGTGACGAGAGTGCTAGGGTGATGTAGGCCGAATAAGTCCTTCTTGACGCTGAGTATCCGTCGCTCTATGGCCTCTGCCTCAGCATATTTACCCTGGAGACCGAGCACGCCTGCCAAGCCTCCACTGCTGCGGAGGGTGTCAGGGTGCTCTGTTCCTAGAGCCTTTTCGCAAGATTCTAAGGCCCGCCGGTACAAATCTTCCGCCTTACTGTACTTCCCTAGCTCCTCCAATACCGCTGCCAGATTGTACATGGAACTAAAGGTCCTGGGATCACCCACTCCGAACTTCTCCTCTCTTATTTTCAATATGTCTCGATGAATTAGTTCTGCGTCATCGTACTTCCCCTGGTGTCTGAGCACAATCGCAAGATTGCTGGCACTAGCCAATGTCCTCTGGTGGTCGTTCCCCAGAATCCTCCTTGCACCTTCCAGCGTACGCC
Organism: Tuber aestivum; assembly: GCA_900010015.1. NCBI lineage: Eukaryota > Fungi > Ascomycota > Pezizomycetes > Pezizales > Tuberaceae > Tuber > Tuber aestivum. Next base: position 490,925 of record LN890974.1, read on the forward strand.
GATATAGCTCTTCTGATTCATCGTACATTCCTTGATCAAGCAAGATAGTGCCCAAGAGATTGAGCTCGCGTACATGCACCTTGCTTTCATTTTCATCACTGACCTCCCCTCGGAAATCAATACACCGTCTTATTTGTATTTCTGCATCGTTGTAATAACCTGCGGAAAAGAGATATACCGCCATGCGATAATAGAGAGAGCCATCAATCGGATACACGGATCCTTTTGTTACAGCGAGCGCGTGTGGGAGATAAAGAGAGCAAACGTGTCTCCTTTCATGCTTATATTGAGGGAAGCATCGCCACATCACCTCGAGTGCGGTGTTTCTCCAGTGAGTGACTTCGTCAGCCGTGAGATATTCCCGGATAGATTGCTGTACTAGACGGTGAAGCTCGTATACAGGTATATCGCCTCGCTTTTTGGTAATCATTGAGAAGCCAATTAATTTCCCAATAGCCGTCCGAAACTCAATTGGGTTATCCATACCGGGCAGGTTAGACTGAGTCAGGAGTTCCTCTGGTATGTTCTGGCGGTCGAGAAAGACAATCAACTTTAGAAGGTCTGCAGCCGCTGGCTCTTGCTCAGCAATTCTTTCGAAGGTGACGAAGTAGGT
>LN890974.1:491652-502481 GCA_900010015.1 Tuber aestivum
AGAAAGGTCTTGAACCCACTCCGGAATCTGTAAAGACATGGGGAATTAGACTTCCAGCGAGTTGGATGGGTGATGGTATGATCAATACCGCTGCCCACTCCTTCGTCCTCCTCATCATCAGACCAGTAATGGCTGACAATATTTACGGCATTAAAGCTATTGATGTTTCCACTGTAGTCCCCCACGACATTGTGTTTGGGGATATATTGCCTTGCCCTAGCGCCCAGATTGGTGGGATTCGTCAATAAACCAATTTTCAATTGCGGAGCTAAGTCGACAGCCTTTAGCAGGGGTATGATAACTCACATTTCCATCTCAAGACCGCCTTCACAAGTAAGGCTCTGGGCAGATTTCACAAAGGTCGAACGAGACAAAAACTCTAGAAACAGGAGTTGGTAAATGTCGGGAGAGAGGAGGGTCGCAGTCTCTATTCCTTACTTTTCTTTTTTTTTATTCCCCCCGCTTATGGAATAATGCCAAGTGCCTGTGAGAAGCGGTCCAGGCCAGCCAGAAGGTTGTCGCGATTAACTTAGTTATAGGCGCCGAGAGTGGCGCGCAAGCTCAGGCAACGTAAAAGAGATTTTGTGAAGATAATTTTGCGATAGCCGAAGGCTTCACTATGGAGGTCTGGGTGGGAGGTTCCGTGAGAGGTGAAAGGTATTTAATAGAGTAACGGGTGGGGTCATAGCAGATCGCGTAACAGGTGCTCGGAGGGGCAGTGCTTGGGTCTCAGCCGCCGGGCGTATCTAAAGGGGGTATGCCGTTTTTACTGGAATACTGGTAACCGAACCTCAGGCTGCGACGTCCTGGTGAGGTACGTTTTTTGCCCCCTTCTAAGTTGGGGCCGAGGAAGTCAGTTCTCGCTGTCTTTTCGCCCCCTACGGCACTCCAAGAAAGAGAACTTTTGACGCCATAGCGCGCGGCTCAATTACCGGTTTTCCAGTTATCCAGTGATCCAGTACCGATGCCGGTACTCGAGTAGGGAGATTCAAAGCTCTCAGTACGCTGCGAGCCGAGTACATGGTATACCCCACAAATACAGGTGTACTGCTTGAATAAATGACCATACCTCTGTACTCGAGTACTGGTATGCTACATCCCTCCTTCTGAGGAGGTTTGCTGTGTATCGTGGGACACCAGTCATCCCAGCAATTTCTGTTTGCGATAAACCTGCTTCTAATAGCCCAAGTACTCTCCCCCTTGTTTGAGTACTCCATTCTGCAGTGGGATGTTGGGGTGGCAGGGTATTCATCTTTTTTTTCGTCGGCAAGGGGGCTGTTGTGTGGTGAAGATTTTGCAGTTGCTGGCCATCACTTTTGTCCCCAGCCCCGTACGATAATTTCCAAAAAAAAATACACCTACCGAAACACCCGTACCTTCCGTGGACCGAGAGCTTCGAATCTCCCTAGTACAGCCGTGTCCGCAGAGTTCCGATACTAGTACTGTACCTTTCCAAGCATCATACCGGTGCCGTATAAAGAACCCTTGGAAATGCTTCACTAGCCCCCTCTATTATCCAATAAAAGCCGAGTTGTGGTAAAGTCTTACAACGCTCCCTGAGGCATACTTGGCCATCTATAAAGTATTCGGATGCCTTGGCATTATTAACACCTGTGTGGGCGCAAAGCGTCCGAATACTTTATAATGGCCAAATAGTTGAGGAGAGTTTGTGAACACGGCTGCTAAGCCAGCTCATACCGTAAAAACTGCCTCCAGTTTGGTGTCATGCGATATTGGCCATGTTCAATCACAGATACCGGTAGCGGCAGTACGGTACTGTATCCCAACCCCGTTGTGCCAAGCTGCCCCCAAGCCTCTCTCAATAAGGCCGCAGCACAGAAAGACCTGCCATGGTACTAGTACTTGTACCGGTAGTCTAATCACCAAAATTAAATGCCTGTTCCCTGTTGTTGCCTGTGCACAAGCAACCACTCCTCCACCCGCCTGTAGGATTGCACTTACTTCCTAATAACCCCTTAGCACTACTAGAGACACCGGTTTCTAGGGATATCTCGTTTACGAGCAATACAATTCTCCTATCGTTAGGGCTGCTAGAGGAGGATAGTTAGCGTGTTGCTGCTAGTGACTACACCTTGGGATAGGTTTTTGATTTCAGCGAGCAACATACTAGTATCCGAGTTCTCCCAGACCAGCCTGGGGGGTGGGAACCGCGATCTACAGGATAGCGGAAAGGGCAAGAGAAAAGGCAAACCTATAGTAAACGTATAAAAAATGGTTCTCCCTCCCCCGTTAGTTAAACAAGTGATTGCAGATACAAATCCCTAACACAAAGCTGACCACCCACAGAGGCAGAAGAAGGTTTTTGCTTGTTACTATAACGCCTAGTAACTCGCCGCCTTCACTTTACCCAACCCCCGACCAAAAATACCGGTACTAGGAGGTCGGGGGATTGGGGGGTTGGGGGGTTGGGCTGGCCACAGGTTTGTTTGCAATATTGGTATTCGAGAACCTTCAACTTGTCCTTCGCTCCATAGATATCGGCCATGTTCTAGAGACCAGCGCACGAACACCTGTGACTAAGTCCGAACATAGCTCTAGCTCTAAGCGTTTGCTGAAACAATTTTTTCCTCTTCTATGCCGCCGAGAATATCTTCCTTGGTGTCAAAGTACTCAAGTACTGTACAATAGCTAGATTACTGGCTACGGATCAGGTTTCAATGCACCCAAACCTAATACGGTATTGATAGGTCCCCATCCGCGCGGGGTGAGCTGAAGCAGTTCCTACGCTTCCCCGCCTGTTTCCTGGTGCTGGGGAGCTGCTGCTATCATAAGCCCCCGATCCGATAGTGCCCTCGGGGCAATGATGCCGATACCCGGACGCGCTGCATACCCCCTTACCCTCTAGGAGTTATCGGTTAATCTTCTCGGCCCCAGCATACTTCCCCTGGACTCGGGGGAGCACGTCCGGGTCATAGAAGTAGTGCTTGTACCCCGTGACCCAGAATAGTTTTTATTATCACCAAGTTGTCACTAAATTGCCCCTAGTAGCTTTTTTTTTTCTGTTCCGGAAAAGCGCACTTAGTTTGGGTGGAATGGATGTAAGAAGTAGGGGAAGAATAGCAGGAGAAAAACATAGCTCACAGAATATCTCTGAATCGGCTCCGCTCTCCACTATTGGAAAGCCACGGAATTTCCATCATAATTGAGTGGCAGTAAAACAGAGACGAGAAGTTTGATGTGCAGTACCTTGTTTTAGGTTTACAAGATATACTGGGGCATAGGAGTTACTACATTGTGACGATGCAGAGAATTTACGAACTGGGAGCTAGGTGAAAAGGAGAGGGTTTGAAGGTTTCGGAAGTTAGTTGAGAAAAATAGATGTTCGGGGTTGGGGTTTCTAAGGGGTTGATACAGGTTCTTGCTATACCCTACAAAGAGAACTCCCGGAAGACGAATATCCGGGGTTGTTCAGAAATCTCTAGCTCCCGTAGAAGCCGTGAGGATTAGTGTAATAGGAACACCACCGAGATGTTCGTAAACGAATGGAAACAAAGAAAGCGATGAGGATAGTGGAGTATAGCAGACAGCAAAGATGCCTGTTCTATCCGAACAGAAGTTTTTGTATATATAGGACATCTCCCAGAGACCTGTTTCGCAGGTTGATAACAATCTCAAGTTACTCTCACCCACACATAGCCTAATTTTATGATCCTCGAGGTCCCGAAGGGCCTGTTCTTATATCTATCACCCTCGGCTGTCTTATCTCCCTCATGAGTTATCCTTACTCTTAGCATTAGTCTCAAAAGCATCACTAACCCACATCTCTTGTTAACGTTTACCCCACCGAGTCTTCTCTTATCCCGTTATACAGGCTCTTAGCCACAATACACGCCCCCCCCCCCCCCCAATCACCAATTTCCAGGATCACAATTCTACAGAAAGAGAAGCTAACAGGAGTAACCCTATGTGGTTCTTACACCTGCTTGTTCCTGGAGAAAAGGTTGCAACTCGATTACGGCACAACGCCAAACATGTGCGGGCACCGCTCATCAATGAATCACCGCGGCTCAGTTGTCTACTTAAGGCCACTACCGGTAGTATCGGCGCAGTACCAATGCCTCCTTCTCAGACTAACCCAATCACAACCTCCTATAATGCATGTTCAAAATATGGGGTATCGCACAATCTTAATAACTCTGTACAAAATTACAATGCAATATGAAGTATATACAGTGGGCATGCCAAGTGAAGAGGAAGATAGTATGAAGGTAGATTGGTAGGTATTCTGGTCCTCAATTCTCTTAAGCAAGGTGGGCAGTAACCATTTATCAATTTATATACTGGTATGCAACCATTGAATGATAAGAGAAAATAAAGGGAAAAGCATAAGTGTGAATGTGCTTGACCCCGAAAACCTGCCCACAAAATCCCAATAAGTATGTAGAAACCTAAGATGGCATGAGAGAATAATTATGGAATAGTTCTGAATTGAATGACCGATAACAGTACATAAGAGATGCATGAAATAAAGAAAATATCCCCAAAACCTGATAAGAAATCCACAAGTAAAATCCCTAATTGTTATCATAAAATATTAATGAAATATACATAATATGTGCCCTAGATGATGTTATTAAGGAAAATTATATATGAAATGGATCAGAAAATTCCAACAGTGCAGATATCACTGCAACACTCTATAGTGACGCTCTGCTCTTGAGACCCAAGAGCGAACCATCTCCCAAATTAGATAATTATCACAATATCTCGCCGCCAAACCCCACTGATATCCATACCCTCTATTGCACCAACCGCCTCCAATCTACTACCCTGCTTCTTCCAGCGTTCCTAAAAGCCGGCTGAAGGGCGGGGTGGATGGTGACGCAGGTGCCGACGGCGGGGACGACGATGAAGGATCAAGTGACCGGAGAGCGTTGTCTGTCTTAAGAGCTGTGATTATCTCCCCCCTTTACCACAGTCAATACTGGTTTAAATTGTCATTTATTCGAGCGCTCAGCGATTCGGTAGACTGTTCTGCGGGAAGTATGCCTCCAGTAGTCTACTCTACAACCAACTCACTGTCTGAAGACTGCGTTACTGAGACTATCTGGCACCGGCCGGAGCTGAGTACTCGGTTTCCGAGATTTTCGGACCAGGGAACACGATACGTTCTATTGGTGCAAACCGATAAAGGGAAAACGCAAGAGACCTAAATAAACGAGATAGGGGTCATGAACAGCACGCGAATGGCTTGCGGATAGTGCCCCTCACTGTTAAGTCGCAGTTGTGCAAGGTTATGGCTTATTTTGGAAGTTACTGGGGCGTGGTGGAATATATATTTACAATGTTTGAGAGTTTGGAGGATTGTGTGAGAAGATTCCATGGTTGTGTCCTTCATTTGTTATTGCAAGAGTGTGTGGAGGGATGTGAACATGCACGGAATCACTGAGACGGATCTAGTGATCCAGGAAAGAATCTCATTGCTTTCATGACGTTTCTATGTACTCATATACCCATTCTTATCATCAGTGAGAATAGGAAGTGCGAGCGGGGCTGCTATTCATACTTCTATTATTCTTTCCTAAAATAGGCTTCAGACAAGTTTACCCAGCCGACCATTTACCGCTAGGTCATCCATCAACCGATCCTAAGTGACCTCCAAGACTCACGAGCCAGCTTGGGAATTAGGTCTCGGGCGGGCCGGGCACGGTCTTGTTATTAGTCACCTATTATCACTCGCTCAAATGGTCAGAGGTCAAACCAGTCGTAGCCGGAGCCGCTCAGAGAACCTGAGTAGGGAGTGCGAGTATATTCCAAATTTTAAATACACAAAAAAGCAAATTTCCAAATTCATCCGCGAATACATCAGCTCCGCCCAGCCCGTTAGCTAGTAGAAATCAATTAAGCACTACACACCTACAGAATACTTAATCGCCCTCTTCTATGATACGAGCAACTCCCCTATAGCATCTAACCGAACTTCCCAATCCCTAACCTCTCCTACGTCTAGCTAACTTTTTAGGAGTGAGATTGGACCTGCACTGCGACCCTCACTCCCAGTTAAGCTACCAATGGTGTGTGCAAACAATTCGCGGGAGTGGGAAGATTCGCGGGCGTGGGAAGATTTTAAGTCATTAAAACATCTCCCCTCCACACCGCACACCCAGGATTCATATACGGGGGTAATCTCCGAGATCCCCGTCCCTTCCTACTAATAGGAGAGACTCTACTGTACTCTCACACAGACTAAGAACCGTATTTCCGAAGCTATCACCCGACGGATCAGGCGGGGTGGAGAGGATGGTCCCTGTATGGCCTAGGGCATGCGATCTTGACCGCACGAGAGGCGGCTACTCCAACGATATACATAGCACATGCTCCGGTTATCCTAACTTTTACAGCAGCAGGATCAGCGAATAATGGGGTGTGTTAATATGGATAACAGCGGATGGCTGGTCACGCAGCGGTAAAGGACTAAATGAATATGGGGAGAACTGTGGCGGTAGAGGAATAAGAATGAGAGGTAGGGTAAAACACAACTTCGTTTCGCACTCCTCCAAACTAACAGTAAAGACAGCTGTATAAGTAAAACATAAACAATGAATCCTGATCCTTCCATCGATTACCACACCTTTCACTATCTCTTCATGCATACTGCTCTTTCCTCCATATGCTTCCATGATAACAAAGGAGAGACATGTCTAACGAAACTCTCCCATCAATCTCTGAACCTCCACACTAATCCATGAAACATCTAAACTTGCTGCCACACTACCGAACCTTCCACAATCAATACCAATCCAGCCACATCCATCTAGAACCTTCAACAGTATGAAGGGAAGTGGTACCACCCTCTAATCCTCCCCTCGGGACCTACAAAAGCGTCTACCATTTGTAGGAGTGCGGCGCCTGGAAGGAATGTGGGACCGAGACCTTTTGCGAGGTCAGCAGCATAGCTTCTGTCAGGATTACCCACAGAATTCTAATTACAAGTGAATCCACCATCGAAACTTTAACGACCTCATGAAACTTTGCACGCAGCTTTACAGCACTTTAGGCTTTGCTCTTCCCCGACGACTCCAGCCTCCACTCCACAAACCCATTCTCCGCATTAGCCCAATAGCCCAACCCGGCCCGTCCGGGGCACCGCTCCGATTAACTCTGGGCTTTTCCGTGCCATCTGACCCGACTTTCGAGACTTCGGTTCCAATATTTGCAGCCACTTGAATGTTTCCACAGCTGTCCGGCTCTTGGCTGGCCAACTTTCTTTCTTCCAATTCTGCCAAAAACCCTAAGCATTGGACAAAATCGGGATGGTCTTCTCCTAGAGTTGTGCCTATTCTTTCTACCGCCTGCCGGTAATATTGCTCCGCCTCCAAAAACTGTCCCTGCTCTTCATGAAGGGCACCCAGACGACAAAGCGTGGTATAGGTGGAGCGATGGCCGAAACCAAGGGTCTTTTCTCTAGCATCTAGTGATCGGCGGTATAGCTCTTCTGCATCGCCGTACCTCTTGAGGCCTTGGAGTACGGCGGCAAGAATATCAGCCACTTTGAGAGTTTCTGGGTGCTCTGGCCCTAGCTCCCTCTCATAGCCCTGTAATGAGCGCAGAGACAACTCCTCTGCCTCGACTACTTTATCTTGAAAGAAGAGAGCAACGGCAATAGCATTTGTAGCCCTTAAGGTTTCAATTGCATCCGGCCCAAAAGTCTTCTCGCTAGCCTCGAGGAGACGGCGGTATATTTTCTCTGCTTCGGCATCATTTCCTCGAGATTGGAGCATGGAGCCGACGTTGGAGATGGCGCTAAGGGTTTCGGGATGTTCCGGGCCGAGAGTTTTCTCTAGGACCTCGACTATGCCTCGAAACATCTTCTCCCCCTCCTCATACTTTTCCAGATCATGCAGAACACTCCCCAGCTTGTAGACATACCGAAGAGTGTCCTCATGGTCTAATCCAAGTGCTTTTTCTTTGTGTTCTATGATACGACGATACAGCTTCTCCGCTTCCTCGTTCTCTCCCAACTCACGCAGAACAAAGGCCAGGTTTTGAGCATTGGTAAGGGTATCGGGATGTTCCGGCCCGAGTGCTTTCTCCCGACCTTCTAGTGCACGTCGGATCATCTTCTCCGCCTTTGCAACTTCTCCCCGGTGATATAGCACCATAGCCAAGAGGGCTATAGACCTTAAAGTGTCTGGGTGTTCTGGTCCGAGAGTTTTCTCGGCAGTTTCCACTGCGCGCTCGTACACCTCCTCTGCTTCTTCAAACTTCTTCAAGAGGTCCAGAATGCCAGCTAGCTTATTGACGCTATCAAGAGTGTCGGGGTGGGCAGGCCCAAGTGCCTTGTCTCTGATGTGCAGCACCTGTCGATATAACTCTTCTGCCTCAACGTGTTTGCCCTGTCTGTAGACCACCGAGGCAAGGTTGTACATACAGCGAACAGTGTCCGGGTGGCTAGGACCGTATGCTTTCTCTGTGCGCTTCAACGCATCCCGATTCATTTCCTCCAGTTCGCCTTCTCTACCCTGCTTCTGAAAGAGTAATGCTAAGTTATAAATGCTGTCGAGAGTATCGGGATGCTCGGGTCCGAGTAGTCTCTCTCTACCATCAAGTGCTCGACGCTGCATCTCCTCGGCCTCTTCATACCTCTCCAGGTCGCGTAGTGCCCTAGCCAGCTCGTGGGCACTCAGCAGAGTCATTGAATGCTCGGACCCAAGAGCTTCCTCTCTTACTTGTAGTGCAGATCGGTGCATTGTCTCTGCGTCGTCGTATTCCTCCATATCTTGAAGGACTATACCTAGGTTGGTGATAGAGAGGAGAACTTGCGGGGTCTCGGGCCCGGGGACATTTTTCCCGATCTGTATTGTACGTCGGAGCAATTCCTTTGCTTCAGGGAGCCTCCCCCAGCGGCGGAACGCGATGGCCAGGTTATTAGCAACTGTGAGCGTGCTCGGGTGATCCGGTCCCAAAGTTCTCTCCCTAACTTCGAGTTCACGTCGATACATGCTCTCGGCTTCTTCATTCCTACCCAACTCTACCAAGTCTGTAATTAAGCGATTGATGCTCAGAAGTGTATCGGGATGCTCTGGCCCAAGCGATTTCTCTCTAACTTCCAATGCACGCCGATTCAGTCTTTCTGCCTCCGCGCGTTCTCCGAGCAATTGAAGCACTCTGGCAAGACAGGAGATACTGTCTAAGGTGTGGGGATGGTCTGGTCCGAGCACCTCCTCCCTTCCCTCTAATGCCCGCCTGTGCAATTCCTCTGCCTCACGATATTTATTTAGGTCCTCCAGTACGAGAGCTAGGTTGCTAATAGTAGTAAGAGTATCTGGATGTTTCCGCCCAAGAACCCTTTCTCTGCCTTCCACTGCACGCCGCTGCATTTCCTCCGATTTTTCGTACTGTCCAAGGCCCCGTAATGCTGTCGCCAAGTTATTCATGCTGGTGAGGGTATCGCAATGCTCAGGGCCGAGGGTTTTACTTGTCATTTTCAGCGCCTGCTGGTTCAGGCTCTGGGCCTCGATGAGGTTCCCTCGACCGTGCAAAACAGATGCTAAGTTGCGCATCATGCGAAGGGTTTCAGGTTTATCTGGTCCTAGGACCTTTAGAGAGTTTTCAAACACACGCCGTAGCAGCCTCTCTGCCTCATCATGCTTCCCTAGCTCATTTAGAGTGAGAGCTAGGTTGGACATGATATGGTACATGCTGGGATGATCGGGTCCCACATTCTTTCCGGTGCCCTCAAGTGCACGCCGGTATATATCCTCTGCTTCTTCGTACCTTCTAAGATCGTGGAGGGCCGATCCTAGGCCATTCATGGTGACGAGAGTGCTAGGGTGATGTAGGCCGAATAAGCCCTCCTTGATGCTGAGTATCCGTCGCTCTATGGCCTCTGCCTCAGCATATTTACCCTGGAGACCGAGCACGCCTGCCAAGCCCCCACTGCTGCGGAGGGTGTCAGGATGTTCTGCTCCCAGAGCCTTTCCGCCGGATTCTACTACCCGCCGATGCAAATTTTCCGCCTTACTGTACTTCCCTACCTTCTCCAATACCGTTGTCAAATGGTACATAGAATCAAAGGTCCTGGGATCATCCACCCCAAACTTCTCCTCTTCAATTTTCAATGTGTCCCGATGAATTAGCTCTGCATCGTCGTACTTCCCCTGATACGTGAGCGCAATTGCAAGATCTCTGGCACTAGCCAATGTCTTCTGGTGGTCGTTCCCCAGAATCCTCCCCGCATCCTTCAGTGCGCGCCGGCATATCTCTTCTGATTCGTCGTACTTTCCTTGATGAAGCAAGATAGTTCCCAAGAGATTGAGCTCGGATATACGCTCCTTGCTTACATCTTTATCACCGACCTCCCCTCGGAAATCAATACACCGTCTTATTTGTATTTCTGCATCGTTGTCATAACCTGCGGAAAAGAGATATACCGCCATGCGATAATAGAGAGAGCCATCAATAGGATACACGGATCCTTTTGTTACAGCGAGCGCGTGTGGGAGATAAAGTGAGCAAACGTGTCGCCTTTCATGCTTATATTGAGGGAAGCATCGCCACATCACCTCGAGTGCGGTGTTTCTCCAGTGAGTGACTTCGTCAGCCGTGAGATATTCCCGGATAGATTGCTGTACTAGACGATGAAGCTCGTATACAGGTATATCGCCTCGCTTTTTGGTAATCATTGAGAAGCCAATTAATTTTCCAATAGCCGTCCGAAACTCAATTGGGTTATCCATACCGGGCAGGTTAGACTGAGTCAGGAGTTCCTCTGGTATGTTCTGGCGGTCGAGAAAGACAATCAACTTTAGAAGGTCTGCAGCCGCTGGCTCTTGCTCAGCAATTCGTTCGAAGGTGACGAAGTAGGC
>LN890974.1:503371-534530 GCA_900010015.1 Tuber aestivum
AGAAAGGTCTTGAACCCACTCCGGAATCTGTAAAGACATGGGGAATTAGACTTCTAGCGAGTTAGATGGGTGATGGTATGATCAACACCGCTGCCCACTTCTTTGTCCTCCTCATCATCAGACCAGTAATGGCTGACAATATTTACGGCATTAAAGCTATTGATGTTTCCACTGTAGTCCCCCACGACATTGTGTTTGGGGATATATTGCCTTGCCCTAGCGCCCGGATTGGTGAGATTCGTTAAGTCAGTAAACCGGTTCCCAGTTGCAGAGCGAGGTCGACGGGCTGTGACAGGGGTAACATACCCTTCCATCCCAAGTGCCCCGTCACAAGTGAGGCTTAGGCAGATTTCCTAGAGATCGAAGGGGATGAAAACTGCGGAAGCAAGAGCTGGTAGCTGCCGGAAAGGGAGGAGTGGCAGTCTCGGCTCGCTACCTCTCTTTTCCTCGCTTATGAGACAACGCCAAACTACTTGCAGACAGTCGCCCAGGTTAGCCGCAGAGGTATTCGTACCGCGATTGACTTAGTTTATAGGCGACAGAAGACACAAACCTTGAGCAACGTAAAAGAGATTTTTCGTGAGGCTAAACTTACGATCGCCAAATGCCCCACTGTTGAGGTCTAGGTAGGAGGTTCTTGGGCTTAAGGAAGAGGTAAAAGGTATCATACCACAAATCTATTAATACAGTCCCGAGCGGGGTCGTAGCAGGTCTCGTACCGTAGCTGATCTCCGGAGGCAGTGCTTGGGTCTCAGCCGCCTAGCGGCTACGCGACGGGATCCACCTTACTTGATCACCTAAGGGCGAAGTGTCTGCCATTCACCAGCCACAGAACGAGCACCACCTCCAATGCCATTCCTCCATCTCCCGAATGAGATAATTATCTCAATATCTCACCATCAATCCCCGCCCGACATCTACGCCCTCTGCCGCGCCAACCGCCGCCTATCCGCCCTACTCATTCCAGAACTGCTGAAATCCGTCTGTAGGGTCGACCAGGGAAACTTTTATGCCCGAAAAGCCCTCTACTCAGCTGCCCGTCGGGGCGACACATCCAGCGTCCGCGTGCTGCTGAAGCACGGCATCACCAAACTTCTCGGGGACACATTCCTGCACGAGGCAGTCCGGACAGAAGGCGAAATCGCCATAAAGACATTACTAGACTCAGGCGGATTCAACGCCACATCCACCAACGCGAAAGGCCGGGCACCACTCTGCCTCGCGGTATCCGACGGCCAGCCGGCCGTCGTCGGCTTACTCCTCCAATGCCCGGGCGCGGACGTGAATCCCCGGTCAACGGGCACCCGCTGGCCACTCGTAGCCAGAGCAGCGCATCGCGGGAACGAAAAAATCATGCGTTTACTACTCGCTAACGAGCGACTGCTCGTCAACGCCACGGATTTAGTGGGCGTAACGGCACTGACTAGGGCAGCCTTGGAGGGGAGGCCAGAGATCGCGAGCCTGCTCCTGGCTGACCCAAGGACGGATATCAATCATCGTGACATGTGGGGAAGGACACCCCTCCTGACCTCATGCGTGGTTGGCCACTTCGCGGTTTTCAAGTTACTCTTGGAGGATCCGCGAACGGAGGTGAACGCGGCCGATAGGGAAGGACAAACTCCCTTGCATTGTTGCGCCGAAAGACATAGGTCGCATATGGTGCGCCCGTTATTAGCTCATCCGCGAATCGATGTTAATCGTCGGGATATATCTCTTTGCACGCCGCTTTTCGCCGCTGTGGCTGGGCAGAATACCGAGGTGGCGAGGATATTGGTCGCGGATGCGAGGGTCAACGTCAATACGACCGGTGAATTTGGCCAGCATCCGCTGGTGGTGGCGGCCGAGAAGGGGCTCTCGGACGTGGCAGAGATGCTGCTGCAGAGGGAAGATCTAAATTTTTGCGCTTTGAATTGCAATGCGTCATCGTTTGAGGATTTGGAGCAGACTTGTGGCGCTGCTACGGCTAAGGTTATCATGAATCATTTGGCAAAAACAGAGGGGAATTGAGCAGTACAGGTATGATAGTGTAGTGGGTGTGAGTATCTGTATGATATACAAAGGTTTCAGAGAAACAGTTTCCTTCTTTTATCTTTTCCTCTTTTGCCCAGGGCCTGTTTAGCAAGCATGACATCATACCAATAAAAATATGACCCCACACTCCCCGAAAACACAATATTTCCTAGAACACGACAAGTCGACTCCAAGGCAAACCTTATTATCATACAAGCTTCCCCACCCACACATTTGCCCAGAATCACTAGAATGGAGAATGGCCCCTCTACTCGACCGATATTCACTGACACCACGTACTGTACCGGAAAGGACATTCCTAGGAATACGCACGATATACCTCACAATTAAACAAGCCTATCGTGTGTAACTCATACCATTCATCCGTCCACCCACCCATCCATCCATCCATCCGCCAATACCCCACCCACCAGACAACTCCACACGCAGCACCTTCACCATATTTACTACAGCGCACTAAAATACGATATCGCCTGATGCCGGTTCCCCGCTTCAAACCGTCAAGCTCCCCCCGGGGACTTCCCAGCTGCACAAAACCAGACAGAGAGACAGATAGACAAACAGACCTCCAGCGAGAATGTCAGTCAGATCACAGACGGCATCAGCGTTTGGCGAAAAGCACTGCGCAGTACCCGTTGCCCGTGGCGCTATACGATGTCAAGGTGTTCACGAACGAAAGCCGATATCCAATATACGCATCCTCAAACTGATTTCCGCCCGCAAAGGCGGTAGGTAATTATCTATTTTCCGAGATCTTGATTTAAGGGGTTGTGGAGGCGCTGGGGGAGGGGGAAGGGGGGGGCTGCCCCTCTTATAAGGTTGGTGTTGAATAGTACAGAGTAGTGGTAATCGACATGTTGTTCGTAACATGGACCCCGTTCAAGTTCTCAGTGTATGATACCTGTCGGCCTGCCTGATATACGGGTGATTATACCGGAGGGGGTGATGCCAGGGGTACCTGCGCTGAGCTCCCACCCTCTTCCCATCGTCATAATCACGGAAGCGCTGTTTTGGCTCACTCTGGGTTCGGCACCGGAGCGAGTGATATAATATGATCAAGATCATCCATCCAGTGGCAGCGAATAGCCAGAAGCGCCAGCTCAACCCCCCTCCCCCTTACGCCAACCTTTGCAAACAGCCATTGTATCACACTTGCGGTGAATACGGAATCACGGGAAAATTCCTTAAGGAGTATACTAGAGATGTGAAAGTGATGGGTATCAACGACTCAATTCCCACTCCCTCCGCCTACCCATCTATCCATCGTCAATCAATCAATCAATCAATCAGCCAGTCAAACCAGACCCAACCCAAACCTGACAAATAAAAACAAAAAACGAAAAAGAAAAAGGTGAAGAAAGAAAGAACTCCAAGCGAGTGTAGAGTACATTGCGCCCCCTCTATGCATGTCCATCGAGACAAAGTGAGAATGAAGGAGGAAAAAAAGAAAGCGAGCGTAAAGTACAATCCCTTAAATGAATAATAGAAGCGAAGTAAGGAGGAAAAAAAAGGGGGGGGGTAATCATAAGATCGAATAGAGTAAAGGATGAGAAAATGAAAATAATAATAATATGGGTATCAATCCAAGAGGGAAAAATATGTACGTGAATATAGGTAGAATAAGTGCTGCTCCAAGCCCCAGCCAGCCCCCTCCGATGATACACTACTCTCTTATGATATCAATCAAGAAAAAATCACTCCAAAGTCTCCGCTTCACCAATCCACCCACTAACCCTCCCTCTAACCTCCTCAAATAGGTTTCCGAGACTCTCCCTCCACTCGCTCTCCAGCATCTTCACCTTCTCCTTCAAGTCCTCTGTTAGCACTGCCTCCTCCTTCTCCCGGCGCTCCTCCTGAACCTTAGCGTTCTCGGGGCCCGGCAAGCGGACTTTCCATCCAGCCGCCACGTTCAATGTCTTGACCTCGTGTAACAAGCAGAGCAAGTTTGTCTGTCCCTCAACAAACTGGTATATCGACTTTTCGGCCATTTCGATCTTTGAATGGAGGTACCTCAACGGCTCTCTCAGATACGCGGGGTTTTCGTGATACTCTTCCGGTGGGACAATAGGGTGGACGTTGGTCAGGTCTGTCGGAATCTTCTCAAAACACTCCATGATCAACGGCGCAACTTCCCAGAATGCCGATATTTGCTTCTCGACACCTTTGATCACGTGGTTCTCCACCAGGTCTAGGAAGCCCTCGTATCGGGAGAGTGACTCTTTGTCGGCCCTGAGGCGGCGGGCATTCTCGTCCGCAGTGAAAAAGTCCTCTGCTTCTCGGATCTTGTCGGCGAGACGGGAGGCAAAGAAGGGTGTCACCACCACTTCCTTGTAACGGCGGTTGCGCTCCGACAGCAGATCGAAGACCTCACGGTGGAGCTGCTCTCGCACGTCAAAGACCCATTTCAGACATGTCAGCTTTTCGAGGAGCTCAGGGACTTGGTCGCCGCCTTCCTCTTGCCCACCGAGTGGGTTGTCCGCGTTCGCGACAATCTCGGCGGCAAGGTCGTCGTAGGCTGCAGACGCGGCAGAGATGCGCTCCTGCAGTTCAGTGTGAGCCGCGTCCACGACTTGGGACCGGAACAAGTCAAACTCGGACTTGAGGGATTCCTCAGAGAGGGCATTTTCGCGGTTCTGGAAGTCGGTGTTGAGGGTTTCGAGTCGGTCGAAGCTGAGGCGTTTTTGGGCCTTATTGCCTGAGGCCGCGCTGTAAAGGGATTGGATGTATTCTGAGTGCTGGTTCCGGCGCTTTAATGATTCGATAGTGAAGGTTTCCTTCCGTGTTGAGGAAGCAGCGTTAAAGTCAGCCTTGATCTCTGTGATGGGAGACAGGTCATTCAGCGTTCGCACAAGGTTCCGGAATACCGCAAGTTGGGGGTGAGCGTTGTTCACTGCTGCGTAAACGCGTGGGTAAGGTGGGAGCAGAGTGAGCAGGGGAGCAATATCGAGATTCGTCTTGACCGGTCGGACAGGAGTGCGAGTTCGTGATTGCGAGTGAGGTGGTCGCGATCGAGAACGAGACATGGACATGGCCTTCCTATCCGGGGGGTAAGCGGGACCACCAGCATAACTGGTAGGATCGCCAGGGAACTGTGAGCCCCGCGGTGTGGTCACGTGCTCTGCTATCTCGCGAAGCGATGCTCTAGGAGTGCGTGCATATCTGTGACTCGACCGTGCCATGCCAAACTCGTCGTCTCCCATTCCATCAGAACGAACGGCCAAGTGATCACTGACCGATCCGCCCTCCGCGCTCGCCTCCCACCATCGCGAGGATGTTCGTCCGCGTGAGGACTCCTCGTCCCTGACCCTCGCCTCGAGAGCCGCACCCGTAGGGTCACCATTATCGAAAGAATCACTGTTAAGGTGTTGTCCCCACCATTGTGTTTCCGGGCGTCGCCTACTTTCCTGTGTATCCTCCATTTCTACATCCTCCCCGTCCATACCCTTCATTACCGGTGAAATTGGCGTTAGATTTTGCTGTGTTTCCTCCGAGAATGCCGAACCCAATTTTGTAGCAAGAGACGATCGCATCTTCCCAACGGCCCGGGAATACCGTTCCTTCCTCAGCCCGCATTCACTCAATACAAAATCCAACCACAATCCCACCCTCTCCTCATCCGTCGACGCTGTAGCCTCCAACCGAATCATTTTCCTGTACCTCTCCAGTGCGGATAGATAAAATGCGCTCATTTCCTGTTCTTCCTCCTCGATTAGCGGGGGCTGGAGTTGCCCCCCCGCATTGGGCAGATGTAACAAATGCGAAACCGGCCTGAATTTGGAATCCCTTTCAATGCCAGGAGGGGGTGTGGGAAGCTGCTTTGGCGGTTCATAATTATTGGCTGGTGGTGAGGCGACATGTATCGGCTTACGCCTAACCCTGTTTTTATCCGGTGAGAGAGGGAGATATGCAGCTGCGCTGAAGGAAGGTTTTGGCGTCGCTTCTGGGGGTGGGGGGGATTCCCCTCCTTCGTAATCGATCAAAGTGGGCGCCACCACGGACTGACGGCGCGAGGCACTAAAACTCAACCCACGGTCTCTTTGGCCCATCACCTCTTCTGCCGAGTTCACCGCCGCCGCCGGACCGGTTGGTGTTTGACGCCAGGGATTATTATCTGCGTCCGGTCGCCTCTGATCCCAAGCGATCCCTAACCCTTCCTCATCCCCGCTCCTTGGCCCGGGCGAGCTCTTCTTGTGGGGCATCTCTTCCCCTTCCATCCTTCGCTTTGGGGGCGGGGCCGGGGGCAGATTCCTCGGGTCAGACGGTGCGGTGGATTGTGCTGTTTGGTAAAAATCCGAGCCGTTACCCTCGGTCGATAGCCCGCTCGGTTGCTGGGGGGGAGGTGACCTGCTACTCATTCTCATAGCGGCGGGGTTCATCACGGGAGAGGAAACCGACCGGCCCTGATTCATGATTCTGGGTAGACTCGGGTTTCTGGGAGGTGGCCCGGGTGGTGGGGGAGGGATGGCACCGCCGTTCTGGGAATCGTTCCTCACAGGTACCGGAGCATAGGCGTTTCTCGGTACGGATTCGCTCCGTGGAGGAGGCCCGGGCGGAGGAGGGGGTATCCTAGACAGAGAATCGGCTCTCACAGCCCCGGGTGGCATCGCTGGAGGAGAGCGGGAGCCGGATCTCATCCCAATCCCGAGCCCGGCAGGCACAGCTGGGCTGCTACTACTGTGCATCCTCCTACCCTGGGCAGCCATTGGCGAGCTATCCCGCATATAGTTATTCTGGGCTGGGGGTGGCCCGGGCGGCGGTGGCGGTACCACGTTGTGCAATGTTGGACGCCGACTCCCGGATCGGGACGACGGCCCAACGCTATCAGCGATGGGACTCGAAGGGGGTATATCAGGAGAAGGATAAGACGCTTTCTGCAAGCCCGAAGGCGCATACCCCTGCCCGCCAGCTGTCCCTGGAGGAGAATAATTCCTCCTGCGAGTGGGGCCATTCCACCCCAATTGTTCCTGCAGCAAGGGCGCGTAAGGAGACAAGGGGGTCGTGTTGGCCGTGCTGGTAGCGCTATTTTGCTGTGAAAAGACTGGAGAGAAATCCCGCGAGGTTGCTGTTGAGGGAGTGACCTGCAGCGGCGAGACGGGGGTTGTATTCTGGCTGTTGTATGGCCATGAATGCTGCCTCTGGTGCGGGGGGTTGAGCTGCAGCCTGGGGTTGCTTGGGTGTCGCTGGGGGCCCGAAGGTGAATAGGGCGGTGGCGGAGCTGCAGAGGCGTCAGTCCAGCGCATGCGGGGTATGGAAGTAGAGATTCACGAATATGAAATAGAGACAGAAACCCGTCACCAGTATGAAGAGAAAGCGAGGGGAATTGCGAGTAAATACAAGTGAAGAGGAAAAGTGGGGAAATAGTAGAAAAGGGGAGAAACGATCCCCTGCACCCAACAGAGGCAGAGCGACAATGACAGTAGTGATAGGGAAACGGAAAAATGTTGGGAAAGTGGTGATTTTTATCTAGGAAACAAAGGTTCCATACCATCCTCCCCGGCAGGCCTAGGAACAAAAGAGCCACCACCGTTCGCTGCGACGGGGCCATAGTGCTGAGGGTTGTACTCTCCGCCGGCCTCTCCACTCTCGGTGGGGTTCCTCATGGGGCTCACACTCGGTCGTCGTGGACCGTACCCCGCTGGCGTGGTGGGAGTGTTGGCAGGAGGGTTGGCGGGGCCAACGGCCGGAGTGCCGCCAAGTCCACCCGGGTAGAGTGCTGGATTGTAGCGAGCATAGGCCGCTGGGTTATTGTGGAAAGCATACGGCGACGCCATTGTAGAAATGTTAGTAAGCAGCGATCCTCCGTGATCCCAAAAGCCTCTCTAAACTCCCATTCCCCAGCAATGCGGTCGTCGGCGCGGTAAAAAATAAAAAAAAAACACTTCCACCAAAGAGAGGGCGAACTGGCGGCGCGGGAGGGGGGGATGCAGATGGGTGGGGTGAAGTGAATATATGAGGGGGGGAATGAAGGAAGAGGGAGTGTCAGCGGGTGGGGCGAGAGAGCCGGTAGGGGGGGGGGGGAAGTGCCGTACAGTGCGAGTACCGGTAATAGGGTTGGAAGAGCAGAAGGAGGAGGGGAGGGTGAAAGAGAGGGAAGGGGTGAAGGGAGGGGAGAAAGAGAGAAAGCAAGGTCAAAGCCGTGCAGGGCGAGAAGGGAGAGAAGGAGCGGATTGACTGAGCGAGCGTTGGGCAAAGGAGGGGGACCAGCAATTTTGGGATTCGCGACATCAGAGCGGAAAATCTATAAATAAGTCACGACTAATCCCGAAGCGTGATTCGTTTCCGACGATTCGCCAGTCCCACGCCCGAACCCCTCGTCCCGCAGGCAACAAATAGCAACGAACGGGCGAGAAAAGGGGAGGAAAAAATAACTGATCATGATATCCAAGCAAGCAAAAGCTGTAAGAGCCTCTTCCCCCTCCCCACCCGCAAGCGATTCAATACAGACGGGACAGACCATGACACGATATACCGTACCCCCCCCCACAGCAACCTCGGTGAGATTCCCACATCTACTGTAGACGATACGGTACGGTAGTCTACAGCGACCAGTCGAGCACCCACGGGCCCGCAGCATGCCCCACCCCTTCGATAATGCCCTCCGAACTGATGGTGTCCAAGATGCCGTATGCACCTTTCGGATTGTAAACAAATTGGGCCCGCCAAACCCCCCACCAGAGAAGGGGCAAGGGATTGTGGGGAGGGAGAAGAAGCGAGAGGGAAAAAAGAAACAAACAGACGGACCTATAAATAGCCCCCCCATTCGCCTGGGTGCCACACCCACACACTCGTCCAGCAATACCGGTATCATATCAGAACGTAGCGTATGATGGATGGCAGACTGCTGCAACCGCTTGCTCCCAACAACGGTACGAGTACCGTACCAGCCATACAACCCTTCCTCAACCCCTACATCGTACAAGTACCCACGCTTAAACATACTTTGCATCGGTATTCCTTCCCCTTGTCGATCCCCCTCTCTGTAGCCGCCCGCCCAACTCGCCAACCACAACTGGCCTTTGCTCTCCAAACCTGACCAATCACCCCCGTTGTCGCCCTGAGCTGGGATGGGAGGACAAAGGGAATCTATTTTCGCTTCTGCTCTTTTGCTGCGCTGTTGGGCCAAGCGAGGAGGGATCGTCGATAGGGTGCAGTACGAGTACCGGTACTGTACTCGTGCTGTACCGTGCTGTGCCTCGATAAGGCTGGGATGATGGTCGGATCGGGGTGCACGTGTGGAGCACCGGACAAGTACTGTACCCTGAGTTCGGGGTTCGATACTCGCATTATATATACGGTGGGCGGAGAAGATTACAGTAATCGTACTTTTTCCCTTTCTTTCTCTGCGTGTTGCTGTTGGGTGTGAGTTTGTTGTCGCGATATCGCACGCTCGCTGCAAGAGCCCCGGCGTGTCACCACTACCCACACTGCCGGACCGGTACTCGAGTAGGAGGAGCACCGGCACAAGCACAGTGCTGCAAAAGGTTGCTCGAAGCTACATACGATATGATACTCGTGTGCTATCGAATCTCGCACGTAATCCCCGTAGCCCGCCGTCTCGTCACGGGTCAGAGTTAACCCGTCACCCAAGCCGCAATCACCATCACCATCACAATCACAACATTTCAACGCCTACCGCCCTGGTTGGAGTATGATACGGTGTATACACACTTTAGATGCCTCACACCATACCTACGCTGCCCGGGCCTACAGCACCCCGCTTGCACGCCATCATATTTGGATAAAAGACACCACCACTTCCAACCCTACCTCTGGTGCAAGCCTCTCGAAAGCAACCCCTATCATACCATACGGTATCCGCCACCCCACCCCACACGCCCCACGTACTGTACTTGTACGAGTACTAGTACGGTAAAACGGCAGAGACCTTGCCCACCCCATGGTCCTCGCAGCATGCAAGGAGTATCCGAAATCAGGGGTCGTGAGTTTGCATAGCAGGGTACCCGACTCCAGATACTCGCGGATTTTGATTTATTTCATCTTTCTCCTGCCATACCGTACCGGTATTAGACTACGCTTGCGAAATCCCCGTTTTCGGGTGCGGTACGGTATGTATGATACACATACTCGAGTACTAGTACATGCCGGTATGATACAGCACCTCTTTCCCGGAACGGGTACCGGTACGGTAAGATACCGTACGACACAATTCCCTAAGCCCCATCCACAAACCTCCATCCCATTCCAACAAACCCCGACCCAACCCAACAACCCAAGCCAGCCCAGCCCATCCGCCCCCATTCTAACCTGTCGGTACCTTTTCTGCAAAGGGGAAAATTCAACCGTTCCTGAACCCCCCACCCGGTACCACACCTCCCGATCTACGAGCAGAGTAAGACACGATCCAGAGCCCCGGGCATTCCCCGGATAGGCTGCGGTGCCCGTACGGTTATGATACGGTACCTTCTTCAACTTCTCTCTCTCCACCTCTCCACCTCTCCTTTTCCTTACCAACAGAAAATGGTGACGGGCCCTTGTGCACGGGTGCCCGGGGATGGGCGCTAGGTTACCGCTAATCGAAGCGCGATCACGGGTATCGTAAAAACTCTCGGAATCCACCATCTCCGTCAGCCCGGCCGGTCATCCCACAATACAAGTACGTACTGTAAGTTTTGTTTGGCGTGCTAACAGGATCGCGAATGCGAATACCTGTTGACGAGATCCAACACATCCGGTGGGCTGATCTTTTATACTATATCGGGAAAACGCTAACCCTTCCCGCGAGCGGAGCTGACGGGGATGATGGATTCCAAGAGTCTTTACGGGTGAGTAACGCGCTCGAGTACTCGTACTATGGGGCAGTTTATTTTTATATGTGAAACCTACGGTACCCGACTACCGTACTTTATTTTCGGGGGAGGGGTTGGCAGGTACGATAGTATCGTTGGATGCCAGCTGCTCAGATAAGATTGGAACGAAGGGAGGGGATTCCTAATCATGGATTTACTAGCCTACTGCATGTATTTTTTGTTTTTCTGACGGACCACCGATACTCGAGTACGGTACTCGTACAGCACTGATGCCGGTACAGGTACTGTACGTGCTATTAGTTGTGGAGATGGTCGGTGCGGGTAGATATATCGTCACGTGAATATAAGTAAAGGATGGCGGATGGAAAGTATAGGCATCTTTGGTTCGGATTAGCTGTCGCTCGGCCGTATCATACTGGTGATAAATTTAACCCATAGTACCGGTACTGTATCGTGCCCTACCCCCTCGCTGATGGTTAGTCCTTCCCTCTTTCATCTTCTTTTCTCTTTATTTTTATCCGCTCCAAACATTTGTGACTAATTACACAGTATTCGTCATGCGACACGACACCTATAACAGTGCATTCACGCCTGAGCGCGCAGAGTATGATACCGAAATTATGCATGATATCGCCCCAGCGGTATCGTTTATGCCCGCGAACAGGCACCTGCCGCCCCGTACGGTAGGAGTGACAAGGAAAACCACCTCTAGCACATTGCGGCGCCTCACTTTCCGTGACTGAGCAGGTACAGTACCGTACGATCTGAAGTGTTACGGTGGTACCGGCACTCTACTCGGGTATGCACACTTGGGGCGATCGGACCGCCATACAAGTAGATTAAGGAGGCTAGGGCTTACTACCCCTCATGGAAGTTGGATAACGAACTTGGCACGGAGATTGCTCAAACAAGCAAGAAGCTTTGATACCTCTAACCCTGGCTGTCCGGTTTCGCACGTCCATACCCTACCGGTAGTGCATCATGCTCTCGGAGCTGACTCTTACGTTCTGCGTTCCGTGCATGGCTTCCAGCATGATGCCCGGCACTAGTTCCACTCTATTTTCCTCAGCTTATTTCACAAGCCCATCCAACGAACAAAAGCACCGAACCCAATATACAGCTCCACTTTAGTGACGCCAAATATCGCTCAGAGTATCATACCTAATGCTGGGATGCCCAAATAGCGAGCAGGAAGTCGAGGCTAAACAATAGTTTCCAGACAGGCACTTGCCCTTCCCCTCAAACCGAGCGATACGAAATGACCCCTCTGCTTCCATCAAACTTTCTCTCTCCCCCCCCTATCTACATTTCCGGAACCACCCCGGTTTCACAAAAAAAAAACGTCCTGATCATGTTTTATCACTCACTCACTCCAAGTCACTCATGTTGTAAAACCCAAGAATGAATATCGACAAGTAATAGAGGAATAGAGGAATAATGGATAGACGAAAGATTGCTCTTTCTTGGTAATACCTGTGACACACCACCTCTATATAATACAGTAACTCCACAGTCTAGTTGTCCGTATTCAGGACACCACCAACCTCCAAACACCAGCCCCTTACTATAATAGTCCCCTGACTTAAGGGTCAAGTACTGTATCTTCCAGCTTCACGCTAAGTGTCCCCTAGCTTGACACTAGTTTCATATCCACACATCCCGACACATATTTCAACTCACTTATTATTCAGTGCGGTACAATCACGATATCTGTATTTACACTTGGCACTTGATACCTGGCACATTCGTAAACTTGGTTTTGTTGCATCGTACGCAGAAAAAAAATTCAGGAAGGGGGAGAAAAAAAAGTGAAGAGAGTGAAACGGCATAATGAAGAGATGGAGGAAAGCGGCATATATATCGGTCATACAGTAGCGGGGCCATGAGGACGGAGGGCTGGGAGGGGAGGGGGTGGTGGCGAGTGGAAGGGGGTGGGGGGGTTGATGGGTACAGTAAACCACTCAACACCGCTTCTTTCACTGTGAGTGCCGTAATGAACGTGATGCGGTATGGTGAGAAAGAGGGTGGACTGAGGTTTCGGATAGATGGATAGATAGATAAGATAGACAGGCAGGAAGGTGTGGGTTACGTGTCTGGGGGGGGGTTTTTTTTTTGGAGCCAAGTCCGGTAGGTTTGGGTATGGCGTTTGGTATCATATATTTGGATGGATGGCGTTTGCTTGCGGTATTGCACATTTTCCTGTCGTTCGCTCTCTACGATTTTGTGGTAAATCCGAGTGACATCAAGTGACAGGGATATTAGATTTGCAGTATCATAAGTAGGCCACGGATTACAGGTTGACAAACCATGATATTATGATGGCGCACTAACGAGAAGTACCATTTGGAATAAGAAGAAAGAAGAAAAAGGAAAGAAGAAGAAAGAAAAAAACAAATCTAACCGGCGCCAGCGTAAATCATATCCCCCTCTATCGCAGCAAGACAGCTCCGGAGTAGCAAAGTAGAGCAAAGAGAATTCACCACCCCCCACCATCCTTACTAGCCAACTCCACAACACTAACCTCCTTCATCCTGTCCCCTAAATCGTTCTCCACCTTCCGGTATCCAGTAAACAGTAACCTGTCTTTAGAAACACCCGTCCTGCTCTCCCATTCCTCAATGAACCTCTCCACCCACGCCTCCTGCCCTACCCCACCTTCCTCTCTATTCTCCTCATCCTCGGCAGACGAATAGTAAGCCTCATCGACCCTGACCAGCCACTCCTTCTGCGTCCCTGCACTAAGCCCTGAAGCGATAATCTTGTCGTCATACCGAACTTGTCCACCACCATTGGTACAACCGCCCGGACAGGCCATGACTTCAACATAAGTGTACTCCACATCCGACTTTCCGCCCGCCTGTCTTGAGGCGGCGGCTAGGGGCTTGCGCTGCGAGGCTGTAGCAGAGGGTTTTCCAAACCGCGGGAGCACACGAGTTTTTGCGGGCTTCAGGCGGCGGACGAGGTTCTGGATGTTGCGGAATCCGTAGCAACGGGACAGGCGAGCAATTGTCCTTTCGGGGGTGGAAATTACGTAGTCTGTTGTGTCCGAGTTGCGGCCCGGCTCGATGCGCAGGGTGGATGTTGGGTAGAGGGCTAGGATGTGGCTTGCAATGTGCGTGAGATAACCGTCGCTGGTCCCTGGTATGGGATTGGTTTTGGTAGAGGCAGATTTTGTGAGGGATTTGAGGATTTTCGGGGGAGCGGAGGTAGTACTGGAAGGGGGGAGAAGGGACGGACATTGCGGGAGGGTAGCAAAGTCCACGCCTCTGGCTTGTGCAAGAGATATTAGTTCCCGGGTGGTAATTACGCAGTCCACGTCCCGGGCTACCTCCCCTTCCCCTTCCATCCATGCTCCAGAGGTCAACTCCCCACGCGCCCCTTCAAGCTTCTTGTCAAAGCATGGCATTACACCAACAACGTAAATCCCTTTCACCCCGCCCCCCACATCCTTGTACAGCAGTGACTTCACCGCTGTCCCCAGGATCGCCTGAGGGCTCTTCAGTCTCGACAAGTGTGGAATCAGGGCCGGCTGGGTAGACTCCAAATAGCACACAAATCCCGGACATGCGCTCGTCAATATCGGCATCTTCCCCCCATCCCTACCGCCCTGCATAGCCGCAACAACCTCTTCAGCGGCAAACTCCACAGCAATCTCCCTAGCAGTATCCGTATCTAGGACAAAATCGAACCCCCTCCCCCCTCCACGAATCCCCTCCGGCGAGCACAGCAACCGTTCAATCATGTGTCCAGCGGCATCAGCACTGACGCCATAAGCCGTAGCAAGACTTGCCTTCGACTGCGGGGATATCAGCGCCACGAATACCTTCTCCGGGTGGGCGTTTAGGTTCGCAAGGACTTCATTGTGGGATTGGAGTGAGACGAGGACGGCTTCGGCGGATGTGACGCAGCCGGAGCAGGCAAGGCAGTCTGTTAGCGAAATCTGTGCGGGCGGGAGATCCGGTTGGGGCGCTTTGTCTTCCAGCACGACTTCGTAGGGGTTGGAGGGCGGTGGGTCGGGGGCTGCAGGAAGAGTTTCAATCGGTTTTATGCATGCGACGCCCGGGGATATGAAGTCATTTAGGTCGTCAGCGCTGAGGATTGCGCTCATTGTTTGAAGTTGCGTCGTGGTGTTTGTTTGCTATCTTTTGTGCTGCGATGTATTCAGTGTCGGTATGATACCCGAGTAATTTTTTTTGTGGTGTGGTTGTGTGGCGCTTGTTGCACAATGGTGGGACGGAAGTTTTTTTTTTTGGATGGGGGGAGGCTCAGGCTCAGGTGGGGAAGGTGCTTAAATTAGGGTGGCAATCGATAAGGAGTGGGAGTATTTGTCATCAGCTCTCAACTCGCTGCGAGAACAATATGGAAAAAATTTACAATTCTATGGGCTACCAGATAGGAGAGCGACTGCTCACAATTTGCTTCCCCGCGGGTAATTCACTGAGGTATCGAAACTTTGTATTTACAACTGGGAGATGACGGCCTTGATTCTCCTGGCATCTCGAGGCGTTGGGGGGGCGGGAATCAGGCCAATGATATCTTTACAGAAATTCAGCATGCCACAGTATTTCAGGAATGAATTTTCCCCACACCTTTTCCGAAATCACTTGACACAGTTCAACGACACTGTTCACGTAGGTTTCTAGAACCCGTCGCCCAAACTTTCATATACAGCATTTCTTGTTCAAAGGTACCTGACATGCATACGTGAAAAAAAAACCCCCATTTTAAAATGACTTGGCCCCTATCAGCCAGCTAACGCTAGCGAATGAAAAACACAATCACACTAGGCAGAGACGAAGGCCTCTGGGAACGTGCGCATATTCCGTTCCAGATTTCCATGAGGCCTCAAGAACTGGACGTAAGCACCATCAGTCCTAAGTTCACCATTCTGACGCTTCCGGAGGTACTCCTCGCGACGGAGGGGTGTGAAGCCCCAGTTCTTGGAGACGATGATCTTTTGGCGGCCGGGAAATCTGTGAATACCTTATCAGCAGCTGGCGAAGGAAGAGAAACGGTGAGAGGAAGAAGGAGGGGGGAGGAAATTACTTGTACTGAGACCTCCTCAAAGCTTCAATAGCAATTCCACGGCTAGCATCACGAGTTCTGACGGAAAGAATGATCTGCCCAATATCGACACGGGCAACGGTTCCATTGGGCTTTCCCCAAGCCCCGCGCATACCGGTTTGAAGCCTGTCCGCACCGGCACAGGACAACATCTTGTTGATACGGATAACATGATAGGGGTGAACACTTGTCAGGTCAGCCAACATATATGTATATACTCCAAATCCTTGGAGGGAAGCAGCAGCATACCGAATTCTCATATGGAAACCATCCTTTCCGGCGGACTTGACGAGGTACTTGTTCGCGCAGATACGAGCCGCCTCCAGTGCCTCGGAAGAGAGTTGCTCGTACTCGTTCGAGACGAGGTGTACGCAGAGGGGGAACTCATCGACGGTGGCACGCTTGCGGCCCAGATCGAAGATGCGGATCTTAGGGTCGGGAACACCGCGGTTGAAACGGGACTTTGGGTACGGTTTGTCTGGTAGTCTCTATTAGCTTTCTCACTCACATATCTCTATGAAGTATAGCGTTTATACGTACTCTTGCAGTAACGATAGCAACGAGCAGGTCTGCGGGCCATCTTCCTCTTAGTTGTGTTTGTTTTGTTTGTCTGTTTTTTTTTTCTTGAAAAAAAATTCGAGTATGTGTTGTAGCAGTAGCAGCGTAGTTATCCAGGGTGTGAAGAAAAAAGTATAGAAGAGAGAGAGAAAGAGAGAGAGAGAGGGCTTTCAAGAAGATGACATATCGGTGGATTTCAAAGGCAGTCTTGGCGGGGCGTGCCACCCGCAGAGAACATACCAGTGTGTTGGTTTGGGGGTTTGTGGTGAGTGGCGAGATTAGTAACATGGCTCCATTCCCACTTTATCTCCCCATAACTCCGACTCATGATACAGATCTACCGTGCCTGTATCGATTGGTGACTGATGGGGGGCGTTCCCCCGGTCTTAAGGGACTTTCCACCCTGCAATACGGCAAGATGCGCGACGGCATGCCCCCAATAGTGTTACGAGTGAGAGGGTGTGAATTTTGGTTACCCATGGTAACGCCTCCGACATGTTGCCACCGGTTATGCATCATTTTCGGTACCGCCGCCCATATGCAAGATCCACTGCACAGGCGTAAGGGTTCTCACCAGCCAATCACGGTACCGTATCATGATACAGTTACTCACTTTGCTAGTGATTACTCCTACCATCAACCTTCCTTCTCCTCCTCAATGTGTGAATGGCTAGCTACAGATCCCAGTAATTTATATAAAAAGGCAGAAGCCTCGGAAACCTAGTCAACGCAGTATCCGCTCGCTCAAAATCCTATTCCTCCTCTGGGGAATTGAGAATAGTGGAAAAAGAACCCACTGCAGTGCCTAAACTCTCCCAACAGGAGTCCCAGGTGAACCGACACTCTGGCACTGCATCAGGAATTACCAAGACTTTGGAAAGTCCACGGGAAAACACCCTTGCATCTTGGCTCATCACGGACTACTATGGTACTTGACCATGCCAGGACGAGAAGCGATCGCACTCTCTTACCCCACTATATCTCCGACAAATCGCTTTTTGCCAATATCCACACATGGTTACTGGCGGAACCTAGGATACGGCTCCCTACAATTACAGACCGGGAAAAAAGTCGGTACAAGCCATCTTATTGAGAAATATGGATGGATGGATGGATTTCCATAGGCCTAGGAGGTACACCCAATACCGTCCTATCTTACCTATACTAATGAGCGGCGTTAACAACTTATTTATACATCAACATGACCCCGGTAATTTCCCGAATCTCTAAGTTGATGAGAATCGGGTATCATAGTATTTCCATGGCAGGTAGCATAGCAGACACAAACTCACATCATCTGTCACACTAAAGTATGATAATGATAATACTTCGGACAGCCCAAAAGCCCCCCCTTCCTTGATTTCCGAGTGATAATTCATGCACAAGTTCCCTCACCGACGGCCTCACGATCACGAGTGCCAAATGACACCAGACAGGCGCAACGGCTGCGCCTGAGAGATTACTAGTGATAGACAGCCTAGCGGAAGGGTACGGGTCAGATATATCGTACGTAACGACGCAGAACGCTGTAGGAGGATTTCTACTTCCGCTGAAATCCGAGTCGTGCATACTGTACTTGTTATTGCTTTCCGGCCTCCCTCTCTGGCTTTTGGCAAACGTCGTCGTCGTCGTCGTCGTCACCACCAGAAGAGGACCCTGAGTCGCCCACTTATCATGCCGGGTAAGGCTCGGTGGTCAACTACTATACTACACCTTTCGTTCCACTTGCCATGCACACCACGGGCGTCATGTCCGAGTGGTATCGGATTGCCCTTTCTGATTCTCCTTCCATCTTTATTACCCCTCAGGCAGGCAGGGAGTCAGGGAGCGTATGTCCATCATTTTAAGGAAAATGGCATCTCGAGCTTACGGATGGCAGAGAGAACTGCAATGAGGTGTATTTTTATGTAAAGATTCTGCGCAGCTGGTTACCCAGAGATGCACAGCAGTGACAAGAAAGTAACCGGACACTAGCGGAAATTTCCATGCACTACAAGTTCATAAATGTCTCCAAAACACCGATCCATACTTAATACTTCATTCTTGAACCTCCCTTCTCAATCATCATATGAGGCATACCACCTATTATCTTGTAGATCTTATTCCAATCTCATTGGTCCCACTCCTCTCTTGCCACTCTATCCCCTCCTCCTCCTCAGTCCTTGGCTTCATATTGTGATCTGTGGTGGATGAATCTTGTTGCAACCACACTATATACTGTTCCAACCAGACTAGTATCCACTGTAAATCTACATCCAATGCTGTCCGGTTACTTTCTTGTCGCGGCTGTACATTGAAATAACTCCCGCCATATACATCCTGTATTTAAACATTTGATCATGTGATTGGAGAATGTGGGCTCTTGGAGATATGGAATTTGCCTTTTGAATCCACTCCGTTATGCCAGCCCTTGTGCTTTTCCGCCAAAAACGCATAAAAGAACACATCGGAAATCACTCGGTTGTGCTTAGTCACATGTTCTTAGTTTCCTCCGGATTGGTCTTCTTCCCTGTGCTTTCCTCCCCCCCCCCCCTTCACGCACGCATACACTCTCTCGACTTTATGTGCCTTCGTCTCAGAGTAGCGTTACTGTAGGGTTACCATATAACTACAGTATCTATCATCTATGCGAGCGAGTAACTATGACCGATCAGAAGGAGACACATCGTATTAGAGGCGAGAATCATTTCATTAACACCAGATTTCAGTTGTGCCTTGATATCTAAGCTTTGGGTTACATCTGTCTTTCGAACCCCTAGAGAGGTAAATGTCTGTTAGATCTGATAGAGACCGGGTGGTCCACTCACGGGGTTGAAGAAAAAGGCATACCGTTGGGTGTGCGAACGGGCTCGTGGTGAGGTACACGGAGATTAACGCTCACATGGTGCCTTGTTTATTTGCTATGGATTCCTTGAAAACCTCGGCAGAATATCTATATTTAAGAAGGCTTCCGAACCCCACAGTGGATTCCCGGTGGAAAGGAGGGGGAAAGACGAGAAATACCAAGGCGGGGGCGAGTACTGAGCATGGGTTTTCCTATTCCATTTTTTTCTCGAACTTCCCTTCCTATTCTGCTGCTTTTCACGATAATATCGAGGAAGAGGTTTTTCTACCTGAGATCCCCTAAGCATTCCCTCTGTTGTGGCTACTCACTCTAGTCTGGAACATCACGACCAAGTCAGGGCAGCCGTACATTCTGTTCATAACGGTATAATACCAGTATTTCGGCTCACCAGGACCCCGCAAGTTAATTTATAAAACCCACCAAAGAACGCTGGACCGGAAGAAGGTTCAAGAATACCGGTAGCAAGCCGCGATCCGCAGACAAATCAATAGAAAAAAAAGAGAGAGAGAGACCCTCTCCGGGCCTCAGGGGCTTTCCTCCGAGAGAGGGTGCTCGGCCACACGCTAGACGTACAAGTAACATCCTAGCGGCGGTGTCGGGATGTCGTGCAGATACTTTCGAACCGACGAAATGGTGCAGCAATAGATTTCATGCATGATTGTTGATCAATACGTGGGCGTTCACACACTCACAAAATTACATCTGGAGACCCCCAAGCCGGCGGTAGTCAGCCGAATAGGTGGCGATATCTAATACCGTTCGAGGAGGTTGCCATGCGGATACCGCTGATCAGAGGCATCTCATGAGAGATCTCTGAAGCGAGCGAGCTTCTGGTAAAACAGGAAATTGTTTGTGGTGTGCCAGTGACGTAAGTGAAAGAGTGTTTGCAGCTTGGTCGCTGGGGAAGGGAGTGTGTGGTCAGTCTCCGATAACCTCATTTTTTCTACTCGTAGGGGGGCTGAATTATGGTCTTCCGGCGGCTGAGTCATTAGGACAGTAGGATCCATAAGGACACAAACGCCGGAGGAACGCATTTCCCCGCCCAGACGGAAACGAGACCGAAGGTCGTAAGAATACGCCTCCAATTGGCCCTGTGAACCTGGATCCGATGAGTAAGGTCGCCATAAGGACAGATGTAGCACTCGAGCACCAGAGACACAAGCCCCATCAGTCATGACGGTGGTCAGAGTTTAAGGGAGCTGGGTCCCTCCATAGGACCAGTTCTGCGAATCAACCACGGCCCTGTCCGGCACGCGGTATCCTACTTTTGAAAACGGCCTCTTTCCCGATGCCCGAGTACCGTACCGTATCATACTGTACGTGCCGAACAGGGCCTGAGTTTCGGATCCACAAAAGTACAATCATTACCGGTACATTGGTCGTACATACATAGCACGGTTCTCGCATGAGTGAGATTATTCTCAGCCGACTCGGTGGTGGGGTTAGGCAAATTCTGATATGTGCAACCGCGAAAAGCTGGACGGGTGAAGGATAGACACCGGTATGACATGATATATGCCTCATACACGGTTGAATGTCTGGAGCTTGTGCCTCCCCTAACCTACTTATAGACACTTCGCCTTATCGCACCGGAGCAATTTAACTCGTCTCTACTGCACCTTACGTGCTGACATTCAGCCGTTAACTTCCCTCCGAGATCTGCAGTGCGCAGGGCTAGATTGACCTTGGTGCCGCCCCCGCACCTGGGCGAAAACAGCCAGTTTAGAGGGGTTAAGCCCACAAACCTTCCCGTCGCGAAAGGGGTTTCTCGCGTTTTAGCTATCCGGCTACTCGGCACCCGGTATTGATGGGTACAGTACGAGTATCTTGGTGGCGCAGCAGTAATACCTGTACTCGAGTACGGTTGAAATTCCGCAAAGGTTAGCGCATAGTGACGGTCCAGTTCCAATCTCTAGCTACGGACTAGCGTACCGGTAACACGGTACCACCGCTGGCTATCATACCTCTACGATACGGTACTCGAGTACAAGTACATAGTACAGTACTGCGCGCGATCTAATCTTTGCCCTATCCGGGTACTCGTACAGTACCGTATACCCGAGCACAAAGGGGAGTGCCCCACTTTTGGCATTGTGATCGCGAGCATTGGTGAAGCTTGGCGGGGGCGTTGGACTCCCCCTGTACTCGTATGGAGAAGGGGGAAGGGCCCTGGCCAGGAAGGACGAATTTCGACCGCTGAGCCACCGGGTACCCTTGACCACCAGCCCGTTGTTGGGTGCAGCGCCACGGCAGTACCAAGTCAGTGCACACGTAACTTAGCTGAATAGGGGCGACCAAGCATTTGGTGGTGAACCTCACGAGAGCGGCGCTGATTGCTGAGCCACAGCTAAACCACTTTTTGTCTAGCTCGCTGCCCCAGCCGGGGTGGAAATAACGGCAGCAGCTGAGGCGGGAACGAATCTTATTCTCGCCACAAACCCTTTTGAAGGTTCAAAAGGGTCAACTAATCTCAACATTACCCTATGACCTACCCCCCAGGAATCCACGCGGCCCTAAATTAACTTACCTGTGTTCCCCTTTCATCATATTAAGTTACCATGCTCGAGGGATTGTCTTCAAGTAACTATCCTACCGCTGTCATATCGTACCGGTACCAGCACCCCGACAGTACAGTACAGTACCGGTACCGTATCCGGTGTCTATTTGGGCATCTGCCCGCTTTTTTCTCCTGATTCTTGGCCCAGAGCCTCCCCCTCCTGTGCCGTGCGCTTTACAGGCGCAACATAGACCTTCAATCAAATATCTCCCTTTCTCAACTCGTAACGTACCGGTGACTGGACCTCCCGTCCACGATGGTTCACTGCAACGCGACCCTATCCGAAACCCACTGTGAGCCCCTCCTGGCGCGCGCCTCAAAAGTGATGGCCAATTCTATGGTTACTGATTGCAAACCTAGGGGAGACTGAGAAGATCGTGGGAAACTTGAGTCTGCATACCTTGGGATGGTTGATAAGCGGTGTATGAGTTTTCCACTTTATAATTCCTACTCATTTCGAAACTTGGTTTCCCGCGGACGCGTTGGGCAGAGGCGGGGAAAGTGCTGACTTGAGGTTTTTGTCAACAGGCTTGCGCTCTCATAGCTACAACCATCTCCTTTTTCTTGATATTCCGACATGCCACCAATTACACAAAACCTAATGAACAGAAACAGTGAGTCTCACCATTGGCTCACTCGCCAACGCTCTGGCTAACGAACCCGTCAGCATTATCCGCATTCTGCTCATGATTCCCATCTATGCTATAACTTCATGGCTTTCATATGTATGGTACTGGCATGCGATATATTGGGAGGTCGCACGGGTGGGAACAGCTCATGCCACGACCCGGTTACCCAAAATCTAACTCGTTGCTAGGATTGTTATGAAGCTTTCGCGATCGCATCATTCTTCACGCTCTTGTGCGCATACATTGCGCCGGATCTCCGTGGGCAAAAGGATTTCTTTTCAACGATGGAGGTGAAGCCGTGGCCTTGGCCAATAACGTGGATTAATAGATGCATGGGCAAGCGGCAGATACGGAAACCCAGGAATGGCTTGACATGGTTTAACGTTCGATTTGCCCTTTGATCCACCAACGCGGTACATTCTGACAATGGCCTATACAGGTGATATGGATGGGTGTCTTTCAATACATCTTCATCAGGGTTGCGACCACTGTAATTGCTACGGCAACACAGGCCACCGGAAACTACTGTGAAGATTCACTTCATCCGGCATTCGCGCATTTGTGGTGCATGATTTTTAACGTCATAGCTGTGACCATCGCCATGTATTGTCTCATTGCATTTTACCTCAATCTCAAGCGGGATCTCGCAGCAAACAAACCCTTTTTCAAACTACTTTGCATAAAGCTAGTCATCTTCTTCTCCTTCTGGCAGATGGTATGGGTGTGCCCCGTCTCACCTCAGCACTATCGCTAACATTTGCCAAGATATTATTAGATTTCCTCGTTTCGACCAAAATCATCAAGCCAAGCAAAGTCATGTCGCAAGGTGATATTTCCATCGGATTTAATTCCCTACTCATTTGCTTCGAAATGATCATTTTTGCCATTTTTCACTTGTGGGCATTTGCATGGAAGGATTTCGACCACGGTTCCGGACAGAAGACATCTGTTTTCAGAACGCTGTTGGATGCGTTCAATCCATGGGATACCATTTGTGCAACGGCAAGAGGGCTGAAATGGATGCTTTGGGGCTGGAGAAAAAGGCATCGGGATGTGGAAAAGATTATAAGCCGGAAGAAGGAAAGCCAAGGGTTGGCAGGGGACGCCGCACCAATGGGAACAACAAACCTGAGGCCGCTGCCCGGAGGGTTACAAGTGCACCACCCCACTCCGGCTGATGTAACAGAGGATATCCAAAGCCCGACGGAACGCATGTACGACAATTCGGGGATAGGATCACTGGACACCATAGGAGACTCCTGGACATCAAGGCCCTCCACATCGCAACTACCCCACCATCCCGAGCCAACAAGAGCAGACAGCCCCCGTACCCCACACGCGCCCCGGCCGTATCCACACGGCGCCGGTTTTCCTCTGCCCTATCCGGACGCACAATCCTACGCACCTCGAGTCGATCGTCAAACAAGGCACGGCCGCTCACGCCCACCGCCATCACACCCAAGCGCAGAGCCATTGCTTCCCGATGACCGGACAGATCCAAGCGTCAGCTACATACCCAGCGCCGCCGGATCCAGCCAGGTGTACCGGTGAGTCGAGGGCGGGAATGCAAAGGAACGCGGACGGGCAATGGGACAGGCGATGGAGGGAAGTATGAGTGATGACCACAAGGGTGGGGAGCAAAGAGAAAAAAAGAGTAATCAATCTCGTTTCTTTTGGACCGGTGTTGGGGGTTCCTTTTCTGGGTTGAAGCGTTTTCATTTCTTTTTCTCAAGGAGTTTTTTTCCTTTTATTCTCGTGGCTCGAAGATTTATACGTGCTCACGGATTGTAATTTTAGTCGCACGACAGCTATGGTTATGATACAAGAGTGAAGATTTAGAAATTTGATATATCCCGTGCCCCACACAACTAGTGATAAATTATGCTCGACGGTACGGAGTGGGGGAAAGCACAGGCAGATTAATGCGTAGCGGGAAGCTAACGCATGAACCGGGATCAACCCCGGAATCGAGGTATGGCTATCATAGTTCCGGGGTTGCTTATCGCTACCCTATTGTTACAGTTACAGTGCAGATCCGCATGTTACTCCACGTGGCCTGGCCCCGGATAGACTTCCCCATACCAGGATTCAGAAAGTCACCACTAATCAACGCATTTGTTTTACGATGTGGTTAAAGGAAAGTATTCCGGCCGTTGACCCGAGGCATGATGCCAATCAATCTGTCTTGCCAAATTAAATTAGACCGGAAGCTTGATTTTTCTATATGGTTTTTTCCCCTCTGCGACAGTGACAAATGAACGAGCGGGGCCAAGGAGAAAGGACTAAAGGGATGTGATACGCGTGCGGTTTTGCGGATAGGGTTCCGGCGTGCGTGTGAAGGGTGGCGAGACCGGCGGGATCATCTGTGGGGGGAAATGGGTGGCGCGAGTGAGTTTTCGTGAAGGTTAGTGGGAAGCAATCCATAGATGATGATATCGTACCGTATTCGCTTATCCGATAGTGGGACATCAACCACACCGAAGCCCTGGAAATACTCGTTGAGTGTCCACTGGTTACGTTCTCATTTTCTCGAATCGGTATCCTACAGGTATGACAGCGTGCGCACAGTATCTCGGGGCCCCCGGGAAGGTCTGACGCTAAGCTGCCGAGAGCACCCGGACTACATACGGTGATGTCACCACTTCTAGAATTGGCCACCGTCACTGCCGCAGGGGGCGGCGACGTATTTGTGGTTACGGTGGGCGGTACTGTGCATACGTAGTGCTCCCGTTGGTAGCGTCCCAGTCGTGTTCTTCTCTCCCTGGAACGAAAAGCCTGGGTACCGGCGTTGAAGACGGGCCCACTCTGTATCCGTGCTATTGGCTTGTCCCCCCCACCACCATCCAGTGGTCTTCCCCCCCCCTTTCCCCGCCTCTTGGTTGTTTTCCGGCGGACTGAGCCCTGTCTATAGATTGACCCCCGGGTGTTAGATCTTCATCCTTGGTTTGGATCATCACCTCTTGCCTAACTAAGCATGTGTTTCCCAGGAATCAGGGATCGTGGGCGGATCGGGAGCGTTGGGTGGAAAATTATGAGCAGCAGCTTGGAAAGGAGCGGTGGAGGTGGTGTTCATGGACAGTCACTCGAGATATCGATCTTCAATGGACCTGGTCACTCAGAGGTAGGCTGGCAGCAGCGCAGCTCACGGAGCTGAGCAGCGACTAGGGAAAAATCCCCGAATACCATGGGGCTAAGATATCTGCGCTTCTCGATTGGAACTGAGTGCAGCACACATGGTATCGAGGCGAGAATCAGAACGGTTATCGAGAGGACCACCAACATTACGAGGAAACCATGGGGATACGAGCCTCTACTCACAGGAGACGTCATGCTGCCAGTTCGTGTGGGAACGCCGTACGTCTTTGCTCCGGGAAACAAATCTTATTCCAGCTGCCCGATACCTCGCCGCAGCAGATACCCAGAGAAACTGTGGGAATCCGTCTTATCGGTGCTACTCCTACGGGAGGATTGCTTTTCGCCTCTTCATGCATTGTCAACCAGAGCAGCTTCACCAAGACATCATTGGAGCCCGAACAAGGGGAAAAATGCTACAAAAATGCGATCCTTCCAATCAGCAACGTACATTGTGACTGAATATGCACCTCGGCATCGTGGGAGGGCCATTCCTCCCCCAATTTGTGATATCCTTTCACTCTCGGCAGGATTCTGTCCAACGACGAATTGAAAAAGGAAAACCCTGTTTGGGGGTCTGTTTCGTCCCCACATGTTGGCTTCCTCCCTGGATACCGTAGTTCTGCGTGACTGCCTTGGATGGGGGCTAGGGTGTCGTTTCCACTCCCGTGCCGTGTTTCTCTCTCTCGGATTCACCACAGAGGCTGTTGATGTATCCGGCCGAATACACCTTGAAAAAAGGAAACGTTTCCGATCGAAACCGGGCGATTGGGGCGTGCTAGATTGGCGCGGTCAAGCTAGCGCTCTTTCCGCTCAATTCTACATATGCAGACTCCCTCTAGTTCCACTTAAATCATCATGTACTCGGTACCAGAATTGCCATAAAAATTCATACCCCGGCATTCGCGGGGAGCAAAGTGTCTTTGTGGGTGAAGCATCTGACAATCGATAAGAATTTGGGCGTTAATCTGGTATATCCAGGGAAACAAAGTGGAACCTGCTATTACCACCTCAAAAATCTTCCCTCCAGATGATCATTAATGAACCAACGCATAACTTGAGGAATCAAGGGAATCAATTATTAAATTTACTTTGCTCCAGATTTGCCGATCTGCGGGAAGTGGGGGTAGAATTATGGCTTATCTGGGTCTGGTTCTTGGGGTTAATGGATCAGGTCTAACCCAAGGGAGACTCCCGGCAGAGCGGGATTTGCACGTACCCGAGGTCAGGGTTTTGCCATCGCACCATATGACTGAACAGACCTTCTATGTACTCGGAGCTCGGGGAAGGGATTTGGAGTTATTGACTGGAATAATCACATGCCGATATCGCGAGTATCTCTACCACTTGGATTTCCTACCACTGAAGTTGCACATATATCCCGACCGCAGCGTTTATCGGGCGCTCTCATCCCCAACGTGTTAGGCGGTCTCGTCACACCGATACTGTGCTGGAGTCAGAGGGTATAGTACCACACTTGGGCGCCTTGGATGTATGCGGGTTTTCTGCAAAATCAGAGACGCCACGTGGGCCCGGTCTGGTCCGGCACTATATTTCGTAGGCCAGACCCCACCAAACTTCAGCCGACTGCTTATAGCACGACTGATTGATTGGCTATAAGGCAATTGTTTCATGGGTGATGGCATCGATTTCGTCTCTTGTGGATCCTTGTCGGGGGTACAGTACTCGTAGCATTCCTCGATTGTGCTGCAAGAACCTCTATGCAGCATCGGATCCTGACTCGTCGAAAATCGGAGGAGAGGGAAATTGAAAAATTGGTTCCCACTCTCACCCGACCGACCCACATGGCTTGCGGGGTTAAACCGCGGGGGCTTCCTCGATTTGCCTTCCTTCCTCGTTTACAGAATTTTTCCCACCCAAGTTAACACGGTAGATAGACTTTGCGATGGGGAATTTCACCATGCTTCGCGAGGTAAACGACCGCTAGGCCGAATGGATGCATTCGTTTGGTCGCGAGTTCCCCAAGAAAGAAACTTGTCTGTGTCCAGCAAGGGCGCTGCGCCTCGCCTCATGCCTGCCTGCAATCTACGCTTACAGGTGAGTTATCCTGGAAAGAGCTGCAGTCCACGGTAACCCACTTATCTTCGAGTGACATTCGGTGAATAAATTTACTGGCCAAGCGCGCGGACCACGTTTCCCTCGTCGGAATAGCGATATTGCATGATGGGGGGAAAGAAAGAAGAAGAAAAACAAAAAAAAACAATGTGAACCGTTGATGCAAATGTCAAAGGGTGTCGGGGAAAGTC
Source organism: Tuber aestivum (assembly GCA_900010015.1). Taxonomy (NCBI): domain Eukaryota; kingdom Fungi; phylum Ascomycota; class Pezizomycetes; order Pezizales; family Tuberaceae; genus Tuber; species Tuber aestivum. The sequence goes on from LN890974.1 coordinate 531,223, forward strand.
CTGGTTCATGCAGCTCACAGAATCTGAATTGGATTAACTTAGAATAGCCAAGACTTGGCCAGATTTTCCCCTACCCCCCTTGAAAGGTAGTACTCGTACGGTACTGTACACAGGGGACTGGCCTTGTCTCTTTTTATTATTTCTCGCTTAACTCAGTAATACATAGTAAACAGTAGGGCTCTGGCATAGACTTGGGTGTGTGTTCACTCTTTTCAGAAGTGCCCATCGTGGGATTGGAGAGGAGTGCTTCGGCGCAGAGTTTCTCTCTGATGTTGGGGCTCGTTCGTTGGATTCGGTGGCGGTGAGGGTGGATTTTGGAGCTCCGGAACCGTATACCTAGGGTAGGTAAAATGCATACCGGTAGTGTGGGCAGGGGCATGCGCCATCGTATGATTGGTTTGGCGACTGGCTACTCGCGTAGGGTAATTTTAAGGTTGGACAACAGGAGAGAAGGCTTTTGGGAGGGAGAATCATACCGTACGGGTACGGGTATGATACCGCACGAGTAGCCGTAGCAGTAGGGCGGCGGCGGCGGCGGCGGTGGTGGTGGTGGTGGTGGTTGTGGTGGTCGGTACAGTACAGCTTAGCCTAACCTACAAGTACAGTAGCCCTCTTACCACACACCTTTCCCATTCCAAACTGTGCAGTATCATACCGGTACTGCACGGTAAATTGCCGTACCCGATGTAGAGGATAGCACACCTTGTATGATGCGAGCATGATACCACCGGTAATGTGTGCGTGCCTTGATGGAAGTGCTAGTACTAGTACTGTACAGGCAAGGTGGGGTGTATCATACTGTAGTCTATGATACCTCGTACGAGTGCTACTATACGAGGTACTGTATGATACAGCACTTGCATTATCATGGCACAAGTACTCGAGTATGATGCAGTACGGTGGATCCCGTAGAGCCGCAGGGGGTCAATACTGTATGTACTCGAGTACGTGTACTGTACGTGTAGAGTAGGCATTGATGGGGCAAGGTTTTCTTTCTGTCAAGCTAATTTGGCATTTTGACAGCGCTTGCGGTTAAGGGTTACCGTACCGGTACTCGAGTACAGTACGAGTATGGATGGCAGGTATAACGCAAGAGGAAAGAATAGCGTCAGAAAACCAAGGATCCATAAGGAGAATTTGGTGGAACTTGTAATACTCGAGTACGGTAATAAAACCCAGGTAATGCTGTAAGTACGGTACCGCTACGGTGCGGAAGTCTAAATCAGGGAGGTAAGGAGAGGTAGGGAGAGGCTACTGTACCCGTGGATTTACTGGTGGTTCCCATAATAATATCACAATTGGGGAGGGGGGGTTTTTTTTTCTTTTTTTTCTCTTTTCTTTTTTTTCCCTTTCTTGTTTTACTTTTTCCTGGTACTGCACAGTTATTTCCTCCCTTCTCTTCCACCCTCAGACCTCCCCCCCCTATTCATTCTGCCGTCCGATACTTTGTACCGTACCCTACGGTACCGTATACAGCAGTTCGTGTGGGAAATCCGCGATACGGAGCCAACATGTGAAGAGCGTATTCATTTGGCTTCAATGTCCTTGTATGGGGGAAGAAAAAAAAGAAAGAAAAGAAAGAAACCGCTGCGCTAATATGGGGTTTCTTAGCGAGGGTGGAGTTCACTGTTCAGATCTGCTACAAGTGCTGCGGAAGTGTGGGAGTTTCTTGCTCCATTGCATGGGTGCTGGACACTGAAAACCGACAGTCTCGCTCACCCGACCCTTCCTGCCTTTTTTATGTACCAGATCACTGGTACACTACGGTACGGTACTCGTACTGTGCGAGTACCGGTAGGTAGGAAAAGGGTACCGGTAAGGGCATTGGCATAAATTACACGGGCACCCACTTCCCTCGGCGCGCCCCGCTTGCCCTTCTCGACCACTTAATTACTCGATTTATTGAACAAGAAAAAAAAAAAAAAGAAGAGAGAGGGAAAACCGTGTCCGCGGGATGGAGGAGATGGAGGAGGAGGAGGAGTCAATTTCAAGTACGGTAGTTCCGGAGTCCGAAAGTGTCGTTGTTATTGTCGGGACCCCTTTGTTGTCGGGTTTGGTGGGTTGGTCGGTGTCGATTTCAGAGGCCAGGCACCATACAAGTATGAGAAGCGTACGGTATGAGTACCGTACTGCGGTACTGCGTGGACAAGGTGTCAACACCCTTGTCCGCCGATATCATCTACCGATTACGATGCTGGACGACGTTATTCGACCCCATATCATCGTATCATCGATACCGTGAGACCGTTTTACTCGCGTGGGAAGTGAAGAGAAGAAGAAGAAAAAACGTGTATACGTGAGTACCGGTTATGGAAGGAGTGAAACGCTCTGCGCGAAATACTTTTAACGCACGCGCGTGGGTTATAAATCTCACCGCTCCAGGTACAAGTACGAGTACTGTCTTCCTTCCTTGAGTTCTCCACCGCCCTGTGGGGTAGACTGGCGCTCCAGTCGACTCTTAAAATATAGACAAAAGCAAAAAGTTGGGGATCCCATTGGAGGTTTATTGGGATTAGTGAGTGAACCCCTGGTTGATTGGGGGTTCATTATCCTTCCTCTTCCTTGCTTTTTTGTTCCTTTTTTTTTTGTGTAGGCAACGTGGAGCGGGATCTAACGTGGTTGTCGAAATTGGTTTTGGAGGCTGGGGGTGGCACAGGAGTGGGACTGCAACTGAGACTCCTCCAGCATCGCACCATCGCGTCCCCCTACCCTACACCACTGTTCAAGGGGACCTTGGAAATTGGGCAAACCGTTTTGCATCGCATCGTGCGGTTCGAGAATGTTCACATCACCTCCCCACCCCCCAAAACATGGCGCCTTAGCCTGGTGGGGAAGGGGAGGAAATGGTATGGAGAACGGTGCTTTTTCTATGTGAAACTATCGGGTTCTGAGGTATGATTCCTTTCGAGTTTGGGGCAATATCCAGCGAGTGCAGGTCGATTCTGCCTGTGCGGGCGGTGCTTATGGTGGACTTAGCCTACGCCATATTTGCAGTGCTATTGATTGCCTTGGCCGATAATGTGCAATCGCTGACTGAACTGATGATGGGCTGGAATGATGGCTTGCAGGAACAGTATAATAATAATAATCGGGGCGGCGATATTGTGTGCGTGGGTGAATGATGGAGATTTGGGGGGGGGGGAAGGGAGGAGAGACCGGCATGCCGTGGGCACGCGAGGCAGCATAGGAGCCAACATACCGTATCATACTATGGCGCTGGGGCACTCTGCGCACCGGGCATTACTCTGGCTGTTAACGGATTATTTTACTCCCCCCCCCTCTGGCCGGGCGGTTCATAGAGTACGGTA
>LN890974.1:534550-546112 GCA_900010015.1 Tuber aestivum
AGGTCCGCCGCGGCTGGTCCCAGGGCTACCACTCGATTGAGCGGCTTGGACCCTTCCTCCCCCCCCTTCCTCCGTCATAAGTACTACTACCGGTACTGCATCTACCCACCACTTTTCTATTCACCCCTCTCTCCCACCCCCATCCCTCCTCTCCCTTCTTCTTCTGCATATTTCGTTGGGCAAGAGTTCCTTTTCTTCTTTCCTGCATTATCTTTCTCCACCTTCTGCACTCGCCCGGCCGAGGTTGTTCAATTTTGATAATTTTTGGTCTTCCCACAAACGTATAAAATCCTTCTGTGGTTCTGACGGGTTTTCCCACTCCAAGATTTATTTCCTGCTTTCCCACTGATTCCGAAAGGAAACACCCCCAGGTTCAACCCTCTATCCTCACCATCCTCATTGATCGCAATGTTCCTGTCACTCCTCGGCTGGGCTGTATACAGCCTCGTTCAACACAAACTCTGTTCCCTCGCTGCCATCCTCATCCTAACGCTTGCTTACTGGACACGCGCATACCTGAAAAGTCCCTTCCGTGCCCAGCAGATCCCTGGCCCATTTCTGGGCAAGTTCACGAATGCCTATCGCTGGTACTATATCATGCGTCACACCTGGCATAGGGACTTGATGGACCTGCACAAGAAGTATGGCCCAATCGTGTGGATTGCGCCGAATGAAATCTCGGTCTCGGATCCTAGTCTCAGGAATGTGATCTACGGCTTTCAAAATCATAAGAAGGACTTTACCTTCTTCAGAAAATCGCCCTCGTACGAGACCGGATCTATCAATCAGGATTTTAGCTTTATTTTCGAGCAAGATCCTGAGAGGGCTCGGCTGGGAAAGTATCATATGTCCCATTTTTACTCGGAACAGGGGTTGCTGAATCTTGAGGAAAATTTTGATAAGGTTTTCTTTCCTCCCCTTTTCTCTCTCCTGATTGGTTGGGATCTTTTATGTTGACTCTTGCGGAAAGGCCGTGGATGAATTGATTGAAGGTCTTGACAAACATCACGTAAAGACCGGGACTCCTTGCAAGATGGTTGATTGGGCAGAGTTTTTCGCCTTGGACCTGGTTGCACAGATCACGGCGGACCAATCTGCGGGATTTTGCCTTGCCGGTAAAGATGTCAATGACACGGCTTACGGAACGAGGGTTATCATCAAGACTGTCGGTTCTCTTATGCCGTTGCCATGGGTATTGACGGCTACTTCCCGTGCCATCCGTCAGACTCTTTTGCTCAGGTTTTTGATCAATCTTTACCGCAATGTGTTGCTCTTGCCGACTTTTGCCTTCGATACTGGGGCCGTGAGTGCTCTTCATGATATTGGGTTGAGGAATAATGACTAACCGTTAGTGGTTAGGCGGATCTTATATCCCTTAAAGACAGGAATCCCAAACACCTATTGGCCAAGTTTTATAATGCGCAGAGCAATATGAGGGAGCATTATCCTAATGGCAACCAAGCCGAGGGCACGACCATTCAAATCTTCAACTTGATGTATGCGATCTGTCTCCTCCACGTTCAGTCTTTCACAAAACTAACGGCCATCCCACAGTGCTGGTGCAGTGGGCGTGGTCCCGCATACCCAAGTGAAGTTAATCCATGAACTTACCCTTCACCCGGAAGTCCTACAAAAAATTCGCGAGGAGCTCCAAACAACAGGCGACACTTTTCGCCTTGAAGACTACCTTCCCTACAACAACCGCCAAAACAAGTACCCGATCTTCGAATCTGCTGTGCGCGAAGCTGTCCGTCTCTGGCCCGCCGTCGCCTTCTCCCTGTCCCGCGTGGTCCCCCCATCTGGCTGCCAACTCCATCAGTACCACATCCCGCCGGGTTATAACGTTGGCATGGCTGCTTACCAGGTTAACTACGACGAGGGTTACTTTGGCTCGGACGTAGCTCAGTTCCGCCCGGAGCGCTGGTTGGAAGACCATCCAACCCAGATGCTCGGAGGTGAAAAGCGCAGTATGAAGAACTACATCGAAGCCGGCTGGCTCACTTTTGGCTCTGGCGGGAGAGTGTGCATTGGGAGACATCTCGCCATGTTCATGATGATGAAGTTCACTGCTGCTGTGGTTCGCGAGTTTGATATTCGTGTTGTCAAGCAACCGGTGGAGTATCATACGCTTATGACTGAGATGCTGGGAATGGAGGTCTTGCTTAGCAGGAAGCGTGCTGTTTGAGCTAGTCAGCATGATAGGTAAATAGGGTGTACGTATGGTAGATGGATGGTTGATGGCTAATGTGTATTTCTTTCTCTCTCATGGGGTTTCGGGTCCACTCTCATTTTCTTTCTCTATATTATTAGAGGGTGGGTTTTGTGTTTGTTCGTTGCACTGGGCATGGGGAGTTCTGCTTCCTTTTTTTATATTTCGTTTTTATTATTATTGTCTATCCACCCATATACTTGTCTGTCCTTGAACAGCGCTGGAGGAGCCGGGTGGGAATTGTATATGCTTTTTTTACATTCTCTTTGGATATATTACACTCGCTTCTTCGCTGCTGCATTACCTCGCCCCTCACAGGCATAGTGCCACATCATAACTCTGAGACCCAAGTCACTCGATAAAGCGTTGGGTAGATATGGGACTCGGCTGCACGCAGGATGCAGAACGAGTGGGGTTTATCGTGGCAAAGCAAAGCCAAGGGAAGGGATGAAGTACGGCAGGGTAGCTAGGTGGACAACGGACGAATTAGACGAGTGATATTACGTGATTGTGCTTATGTTGGGGGATCAAACGAAAAGGCCAATGCTTTTCTCACATGCTGAGTGCTGGGGTGGTAGATTCTACGTTGATTGGTGAAGGGAAATTATCCAAATGAAATAAGACAGAACATTCGATACAGCTGGAGGTGAGGGGGGAGCCGGGGGTGGGGGCAAAATCATCATCATCGAAATGTATCATAAGCTAGCCAGCCAGGTGTGTGTAATCTCATGATTGCGTGTCTACGTCTTGATATTTTAAACGGCACTTTGAGTAGGCAATGGAGCAAAGGGTAATTCGAGTAAGCTTATCATGGGGTTTTATTTATTCATTTATTTACTTTTGCCGCGTCCACACTTGCGCTGTCAGACCACTAAATTAGCTAGCTATATACAGTAGCTTTTACTTTTGCCGAGAACAGACAGACTGGTAGATATGAATCTTGTGTGTATTTGTGTGTTTGCGCTGAGGGGGGAAGGGAAGGGAAGGGAAGGGGTTCTGTGTCTTTTTTTTTTTTGGTCGGGGGTTTGAATGGTGTTGGTGTCATGGTCTCGTATGTATCATAATTTATATATAATAAGGGATTAGATTGGATTAGCCAGTGATGATGAACTACTGGTAATGCTCTCGGGGGTTTTAGGGGAGGAGAGGGGAGGGAGGGGGAGGGGGAAGGGGGGAGGGGAGGGGTTCAGTATGGTGGGTATGGTGTTATGATATCTATCTTGAGGTTCACTTTGGACGCCATGTGATGTGGTGTGATGATATTATGTACCGGTACTGTACTGTACTCGGCGTTTTTTAAAGTCTCCGGAACGTAGGTTACGAGCCCTGTGCCAAGTTACTGTAAGTTCCTGAAAAATATCGGTGAGGTGAAGCCAGTAGTTATGCCATCAGTGCATCACTTATTCGTTTCCCATTCCGGAGACTTTTAAAAATCGTCGAGTACAGTGCCGTACCGTTCGTTACTGGTGGGTCACTCGGACTTCTCGCCTTTGGTCACTTTTCACCTTTTTTTCTTTTCTTTTTTTTCTTTTTCTTTCTCGTTCCGTATCGTGAGAGTTTTTCGGCGTGAGACGGGTATCTGATATTTTGTTACTTTTTTTCACAAAACTTTTGCTGGAAGTTTTTTCCTTTTTTTTTTTTTTTGGTACTTACCGGCCCAGGACAGGATCTTAGAGGGGGTGTGGTGATTGGCGAGTTGCGGGTACGGGATTTTGGGGAGAATGAAGATGATGACATTTTGTTTATTTTATTATTTTGTAATAATATCGTTGGAAAAATTCTTTTCGGTATCATACATAGATTGGTGTCATGAACTTATCACTCGTTCGGAGACATCGGTGTAATACATTACCCCTCTCCCCGCGCCCTGGTATTTCTGTACTACGGTGGTACGAGCAGCACCATATGACGAATATGGACTGACTTATTCCGTGAACTCGTCTATGCTACCGCATCACCCGCCTCTGATTAGCGCCTACACTCCCGGTACTGTGCCTTATTGTACTGTGCTTGCACGTTGGAATAAGATTTTTTCGAGGAGTGTCTCAGGTTCGCAACGGAACGCCTTGCCCTAAACCTTTCCTGGCGAAGCCGGTGTTTTGGGTTTCTCCGGAGTGTATCGGGTGTCTCACTTTAGCCGCTATTGTGATTTTATTTCAACGTGTAGTGCCCGGGGAGGAGCGGGTGGGTAGCGAGTTGGCGAATCTTGCCCGCCTGCCCGCGGTATTGTTTGTGCTTCCTTTCTGCGGTATTCGCTCGTTCTGGCGTGTGTGTTCGGAGCCTGGGCTCTTCGCCGTGTACTATACAGTACATACAGTAATGTGGTCGTCGTCGTGTCGGGTCTGGCTTGGCGGGTTTTTGGTATGACAGTTGCTTTCCGGTCCGGTCGGGCGCGGATCGTTTCGCTGGGTTTGCTGCTGCGGGTGAGAGCGGAGGGGAAGGGGAAACTATTTGTGGGGATTGGGATCGTGTTCTGGTGGGGATGGATTTGTTTTTATATGTGGTGGCTCTCTCGGAGATTTCGGAGATCGTGGGTATATGCCGTAGTGGCACGAAGAACCCACCTGGGGCTCTGGTACAGTGCGGTGCGGCGCATTTGCCCCCACGCATGCTCCGTAAGGTGGCTAAACCCAACCACGCGGATTCCTCGCAACTTCCGATATGTGTCATAGTCACTCACTCGTCCGGCATTGTCTGGGGGCTGCTAGGGACAGGGTTTTCTCTTCTGGCCTGGCTGGAGAGGCTATATTGATTCGTGACACCCGGTTGCGGACCGGACGGAATATCCTGAGAATAGGAAGGTATCTCACCCAACTTGCTGAGAGCCGATAGTGGGCGGTTGGGTGGCTCAGGAAGTGTGGAGTAGGATACCGCATAAGGTTGAGAAACTCTTAGTGAATATATGGGTACGGGTAGGGATGTCGGGGGTTTGAGCCAAGCAGTAATTCCCAGAAGGAGTAGAGGTTACGGCGACGGTTCTTGGGCTGGTTCGGGGAAGGCGGCTTGGAACCGCGTGGTACCGAACTGGATGTGGGTGTGTCGTTCTGGGGCGATATACCGGCATGCGCTGAGTACTGCTCTCCGAAATCGTATACCATGCATGAAGGGTTTGACTGCACAGCGAGTTTTTAGCTTACACGGTCCTCATATAGTGGTGTTAATTCCACAATTGAGAGGCCCCTTGCTGTGTTAATTTTCCTTTATTAGCAAATCTAGGGGGTGTTGGCGGCCTCCTGACCTCGACTAGAGGACAGTGGCATGAATTCGAGCAAGTGTGATCCTCATTAAGCCGTGTCTATATGGAAGCTAGTCACGACTATACCCTCGTTAATATCTGGCTTAAGGTCACTTTTCACAAATGCCAGAAATACTTGTATTGTATCTCACTTTCCTTCTTTGTGTTGGAACAATCCTCGCATCTATATTTCAGAAGGGAGGGAGAAAAATAGAAGAGTAGATCGAGATTTCAAGACAGACGGGTTTATCTCAATACAACAGAAATAGCCCTCCAGCAGTGCCGGGCACTATATGGTAAACAGAAGCTCTCGGGTTCTGACCAGACTGCATGAAAAGGTCCGTAAAGTGGTTTGGATGGGTATGCGGTAGATATGTGCATTTTTATAACATTTGATTTCCTTCGATCGAAAGGAAATATTTAGAATGAGTTTTTGTGGCAGGCGTACTCTGGAAGGGAGGAAAAGGTAGCAATTGCGGCGGGACGAGGTCGTATCATAAGTTGCCGGAGGATGGTGGGCAGGAAAGAGAGAAGGGGGCTGGAATGACAGAAACCAACATGCCTATGGGGCTGCGACGGAAATGGCGTATAGCTTATCTGTATTCGAGCGCGGTGTTGGGCGTCATGCACGGCCTTAGATTGTACTAGGAGGGGCGGACACGTGGGGCCGAAGTAGCGCCACCACCCCCGCATGGCCGAACTCGGCGGCCCAGCAGAGGGGTGTTCGGCCGCTGTAATCAGGTTTGTCGGGATTGACGTCGCCCCGCCCGAGTAGTATTTTCACTACTCCCTCATGTCCATTCTTAGCAGCACGAGAGAGTGGAGTTTGGCCGTCATCATCTGGTTCATCGGGATTGACGTTGTCCCGTCCGAGTAGTATTTCCACCACCCCCTCGTGCCCATTCTCAGCAGCCCACCAGAGTGGAGTTTGGCCGTCGTTATCTGGTTTGTCGGGATTGACGTCGCCTCGCCCGAGTAGTATTTTCACCACCCCCTCGTGTCCATTCTCAGCAGCCCGACAGAGTGGAGTTTGGCCGTCGTTATCTGGTTTGTCTGGATTGAGGTCGGGTTGTCCGAGTAGTATTTGCACTACTCCCTCGTTCCCGTTCAATGCGGCAAGCGAGAGTGGTGTTTGGCCGTACTCATTTGGTTCGCCGGGGCGGGCGTCGTCTCTCCCGAGGAGTATATCTGCCACTTCTTCGTGACCATTCCGGGCAGCCCACATGAGAGGTGTAAAACCCGTACAGTCTTCTTGGGTGATATCACTCCCTTCCAATTCTACCAAACCAACTACAATCTCAACAATCCCGAACACGGATGCACAATGTAGGCCGCTGAATGGGGAGGTTTTATCGCAATTCAGGGCATACCAATATGGCCTCTGTGCTTTTAAGAGAATTTTGGTGGATATGTGGTTATTGCAGTCGTCGAATAGCTTTAGCGCAAGCAATTTTGCGCAATCCGAAAGGCCCCTTTTTGCATGGATTCCCCAATATAGAGAAGAATATTCGAGAAAGGGAGCGCTTTGGAGGTCTGGAGAGGGACTGATGGGGAGAGCTTTGACCTGCTGGGAATTCAGATAACTTAAGCAGGTCTCTGCCATTGTCGAATGAGCCGTACCGGAGAACTCGGGATGAGCCCGGAGGTACTCTTGAAGGGTGAAGTGGATTAGCCTGACCGTGGAATGCTCCTTGTCTACGGCAATGAGTCCTTGACAACAAGCTAGCAATGTACCTATTGAGGGAACATTGCCGACATCGAAATTCGGCGACCCTATTTCGACTGCTAGTGCGTGACACAGTTCATCGGCCTTCAAGGGACGCTCCGAATGAGAGATCCACATTAAAGCGGCCATGCCGATCCTTGATTTCTCCCCACCCTGTCCCCTTATCCGACTCAGCGTCGCCCCATAAGCGTCCCCCAACCCCAAGCCATCGGCCATTGCGCTGAGCTTTTGTCGCCTGCGACTGATTGTGGTTTCTTGCAAGATCGCATCGATATTCAGCGAGACCAGCAGGAATCTAGATGTGTATCTGTTAGTGGACGATTTGAGGCAGTTTCCCCAGTGCCATTGCGTCTACGTACATCTCGGAAATATCTTCAGGAATTTTCTTCAAGATGTCTGCCTCTAGACTACTGTCCATCGCATCTGGGTTCGTGTCCTGGTCCAGCCTTGTACGGAGATATCTGATGATGTCATACTGTTTAGGACTTACGGACACACTCGTTACTCTTTTAGAAAGACGCTTCCCGATTTCGGTCCAAATGTGTGGTCTTCCTGTCACGAATATTCGAGTGGCTGGAGACTTTTGGAGGATCTGATTTAGCGAATCGAGAAGCCTGACCCGGTATCCCGCCTCACACTCATCTAGAGCATCGATGCATATGAATGATCGCTTTTCGGAGGAGGTGGTCTGCAGCATCTTCACAATATCGGCAAGCTGCGGCCCCCGTCCACCAATGACCTTTTTCTGGTCTTTACGGGCTTGCGCTATTTCTGCCGACACCTCTTCCATTCCGCTCACAACCTGTTTTAGCAGGGCTCCCAGAGCACTCGTTGATGACTGCTCCTTTTGGGCGGCGAAGTCGAAGTAAAAGCACGCAACGGCGACATTTTGTCCTCTGGCCCAATCGCACAGCCTGTCTATCACCAATGAGCTAACATCGCAGCCTGTCAGCATTTGACCTATTTCCTCCATCCCTATTCTCTTGTGTTTGTTACCTTATATATGTCTTGCCGACTCCTGGGTTTCCGGAGCAAAACAAAACTGCGTTATCGGATCTACATCCCCCGCCGCCAGCGTACCAGCTTCTAAAATCCTCTGTTTGGAAGAGCCATTCCCCAACATTTTCAACTCGGCGGTCTCGGATGTCTTGGTGACGTAGCCTGGGCTCTAGTGGTGATAGCCAGGACAGGATTTGAGACCGGTCATCAGCGCAGGTACAGTTGTTCCATAGGTTAACGGGCCCGTTCAAAGAGTTGATATTGTTGCTCAATATTGGAGGCATATTCTGTTTTTTCTGCTTAGGATATTGTAGATTATGAGTGGTGATGGAGTCAGTCGGCTGCTTGAGTCCTGGAACTCTTGGGGCTGAAGAAAGGCGTGGTCTGTTGTGGAACCTCATGGATTCATCGGGCCATCCAATCAATGTCGCCCGAATTTGCGTCGAATTCCTTGTGCCTGACGCGCGGATAGTAGGAAATACCACGCCTCTTTATGTGTTATCCTGCGGTATAGCACAACTCTTGCGCCCCGATGGGTAATCACTCTGGAGCCCTTGGAGTCGAAGCCCGCTAGTTTGGTGTATTCATAGGTACGTCTAGCCTTACGAGTGAATTTGTTGAAAGGCTTAAATACAGTCTGGCTTAAAGAATCACAGCCTAGTTATTCGCGATGTTGATACCTGCCGGAGTCCTGTTTCCCGCAGCCCGGTGCCGGGTTCTGTGGAAGCGGGAGATATCCTCTTGGTGTTATATGGGACCGCCGGGCACGGTACTCACACGGCAAGGACGTCGCAGTATTACGGCAGGTTTCTACATTTACCGTCATTTACCCGATGTTTCTCATGACCGAGGAGTGAATTCATCAAAGCCGGATACCGTTCGACGGCAAACCTATGTGGCAATCTAAGGAGTTGGGCATCCGGATGGATGATCTTCCATAGGAGCATAGGGTGATCCAGAATCTGAGATTTGATGAAAGCTAAAGAAAAGAACTAAAGGAGGGAGCGGTAGGCTCTAAGGGCAGAGGGATATGTAGGGATGGCGAACTGAACGATCGATGGATATGCTAGCTGAGAATAGGCCACGGGATATGTCTCCGTCTAACCAACAAATGAACTCAACGAACTCAAAAAAAACAAACACGCTTTTCCAGGAACACTGTCACCCTCTATGAGCCTCCATGGCCCTAAACCTGGCAATCCAGTCCACGAAAACCAACGCCCCATATCCAACGCCAATGGCTTGAATGGTGAACTAAATATCATCTCCTATGACAACCTGAATAAAGTGTAAACAAACTAAACCGAATACCCGATACCTGATGCCTGATGGTAACGGGTATTAACCGGATTAGAAAACTGTACCCTATGCTTGCCGTCATAGGACGCGAAACGAACAAACCACAGTCATAAGCCTAGCCACAGACCCTTTAACCGTATACCTCCCAACAGCGTTCCCGATGGGCGATCCAGCAATATTTACCATCAAAGCAACTAATGGAGAGAACAAGGTAAATCTCCGGTGAGGGACCCCGGGATAATTTACCACATCGATCCCCTTTCGGTGCTGCGCCCAGGGCAGGCGGGTCTGGGATGACATGATACCACGCTCTGTACCGTATAGGCAAAATAAAAAGTAAAATTCAAATTTCACCCGTTCATACACAAGGCTACGCTCGAGTGCTACTATATCCGGGCACGTAACCTTGCTATCGTCACTCTTTCTTCGACTGTTTTCTGACGCTGTCACAGACTGTCACTCGCCCACGCTCACGGTTCTAACGTTAAGTTTATAGCGTACAATACGATACCCGTCTCCCCTAGCCAAGAGCTGACAACTATTTGGGCTCTGTGTTGGCATAGCACCTCCTGCAGAAGGTGCGCCAATTATTGGTGCAAAAGCACGGGTACAGCACCAAAGGGTACGATGACTTACCGAAAACTCACTAGACTCCGTTAGCCGTCCGGCGTAAGGACAAACTTTAAATCTCAAGGGGGATGTAAGAGGGAGAGGGCTTATATAAGGTGGTGCAGAAGGAGGAAAGGAAGACCCGGTTTGGGTTTGGATACACGGCTAACCCCTGTGATTGTGGTAGAAATATAGCGGCTCCAACTTGTCTCCCCCTCTGCAACATCCCCCGGAATCGAGCTCTGTAGTGTGAGAAACAATTTTCCGGTAATTTACCTTATATAGTAGTAATTTGCGGTACGGTATTGTTCGAACACCAATTTTCCAGGACATTGCCAGGTCTCACTGTGTTGAGGAGATATATGGATTTCATGACGCCTATTTGAGGATTGGATGGAGTACCCTGGATGGGGGACTAAGGGGGGATGGAAGATCCCTCTAGTCCCCATCGTAAATCAGTATTGCCCAGCGCGGTGGGCCATCCAGCCACTCTTGGTGAGTTTGGGTAGGATACTGTATCAGTTCGGAAAACTCATTGGGCCTAGGTATGTGGGCAGGGATATCGAGAGTTTGGGGGCCATGCACCAGCGTCCGCGGGGTAGAGATTCCAGCGAGAGTTGCTGAGTCCCACTTGGGAGTCCAAGTTGGGTAAGTTGTGGGTGTATCATGCCGGAGAGAATGCACAGGCGGGCGCTGAGTGCTCGTACACTCCTCCGAAACCGTAGATCATATAAGCGATCTGTGTCTAGGACCGTGCACGGAAGGGTTGACTATATAGTAGGCTTTTCGAGTTTATCTAGCGCTCGTGGAGTAGGAGTTAGATTTATAGTTAGAAGAGACTCCTTACTGTATTGATTTTCCTTGTCGAGCAAGGGGAGAAAGTGTGGGTGGCCTCGCAATCTCACATTTAAATTCACCTAGAGGATAGTAGCATGTAGGCATGATCCTTATTAAGCTGTGTCCAGTGGAAACTGGTCAGCGCTAAATCTTAATGGATAGCAAGCTCTTTCATGCGCTAGAGAAACTTGCACGTCATACTTGTCCTTCTATACATTAAAAAACCCTCGGGTCGGCGCTTCAGAAGGGGGGAGAGGGAGTTGTGGAAGGAGTGGATGAGTGGTAGGTGTATAAAGAGGACAAGATAGTCACCCGTGTGGTTACCACACGGGGCCGAAATGGAGTGTAGTTTTAAGTGATTACTATATTTGATAAATAGCAATTTACCCACAAAATTTAATGGTAGATATATATTGAAAAAAATCATTAAGAAGAAAAATTAAAGTCTTAAGAAATAATTAAAGTAAAAGAGAAAATAAGATCATATGAAAAGATGAATAGACAAATTCAGTGAGGACAAATAAGAAAGGTAGGAGATAAAAGTAAACAGAATATAAAAGAGAATAATCAAATCATAGAGTAGAAAAGGCAGAGATATTAAAAAAAAAAAAGAATAGAAAAACTTATATATAAAAAACCTCAGAATAC